>OY748291.1:10708536-10749521 GCA_963556515.1 Nudaria mundana
TATGCAGAAGGAAGAGAGTTGGTGACAGCACGGGCCCCTGCGGTACCCCGGCATTCACTTGCAAAAAGCGAGAAGCTTGGCCATCGCAGAGGACCCGCATTCGGCGTTCGTTCAGAAAGCTGGCCATCCAGCTGCACAGTTGAGGAGGTAGACCATATGCCGGAAGCTTGGAAAGGAGCGAAGCATGCCAGACGCCAAGGACTCGCCGTGCCTTTCCATAGCCTCATCCCAGACATGCGTTACGAATGCCAGAAGATCACCCGTTGATCGTTTTGGCCTGAAGCCGTATTGCCGATCATTTAGTAGCGAGTGATCTTCGAGGTATCGCATGAGCTGCTTGTTGATGAGGAGCTCAAACACCTTGCAGATGACTGAGGTGACAGCTATGGGTCGATAGTTGCCCGGACCAGACCGATCCCCTTTCTTGGGGATCGGTTGTACGTTCGCCTCTTTCCAGACCTCCGGCTCGATTCCTGTGGAGTAAGACAGGCGGTACAGACGATTTAGTACAGGAGACAACTCAGCTGCGCATTTCCGTAGTACCACCGCCGGAATGCCGTCAGGGCCACTGGCTTTCCGCGTGTCGAGTGATCGCAGCACTGCCCATACATCGCATAGCCTGAGTACAACCATCGCCAACTGTGGCCACACTATGCCTGACATAGTGTGGCCACAGTTGGCGATGGCGGGGAGCTGCAGGCCACGGTAGTCGACCCGGGAATTAGCCGCAAAGAGGTCTGCGAGCATATCCGCTTTCTCTTGGGCTTTGTGAGCCAGTGTTCCATCTGGGTAACGCAGCGGTGGCAGCGAGGGCTGACAGAAGTTAGATTGCACGGCTTTGGCCAGTTGCCAGTATCCATGGCTGTCCGTGGGATGGGAAGTGAGCTCCTGACCAAGCCGCGCGATGGGCTGGGCATCCGTTCTCTTAAAGGCCCTCCTGCTGGATTTTGTGGCCCGGTTGTACGCTGCTTTGAGGTGGCCCACGTTTGGGTCGCGCACAGCCCGGGCCCTGATCCAGGCGCGATATACCGACTGTTTTTGTCGAACAGCTTTGGCACAATCTCGCCCGAACCAGGGACGGGCTCTGCGGATACTGGCGACAGCAGTGAAAGGGATGTAATATTCCATCCCTAAACTGATCTCGTCAGCAATCGCAGAAGCGCTATCCGAGGGAGCCTTTCCTACAAAGCAGCGCTGGCTCCAGGGGACGGACGCATAATAATCGCGTAGACCGTCCCAATCCGCTGACGAGTAGTGCCATAGTCAGCGTGACATTTGTACAGCACGTGCAGGAGGTGATACCCTCATGCCAGCGTGAACAACACAGTGGTCGGAACTACCCAATGGGGCTCCTACCGAAACACTGTACTGGGCTAGGCGACTCATCAGCAGTAAATCAAGCAGAGCGGGCGCGTGATCTGACCTGTCTGGTATCCGGGTGATCCAGCATACCATCTGGGTCAGACCGTGGGAGAGAGCGAACGCATGGGCGGCCCTACCCGCATGATCAGTCTTGAGGGACACCAGCCATTCAATGTGATGGCCATTGAAGTCCCCCAGAAATACTAGGTCAGCGTTCGGGAACCGCACCTGCGCTTCATCAGCCGTCTCGCTGAGGTACTGGAAGAGCTTTGTTGTCTCAGAATCCCCTGTGTGGGAACGGTAGACGCACACGTAGATCTGGCTCATTGGGCCATGGTCTACGTGCAGCCAAAGGACGGAATTGGAGGGGTTCTCTAGGCAGCGCAACCGGCGGCAGCAAACATCCGCCCTAACGAACACGCACACCCCGGCTTTGTCTCGAAATTGTTCCTCGATGACATAGCCGGGGTAACACAGGTAAGACCAGTCGTCAGGGCGGCGTATTTGTGTCTCCGTGAGGAACATCACAGCGTGCCGTCTCAAGGTGATGGTGGACGGCATCGAGGTTCGCATGGAGTCCACAGACGTTAGTGAACTCCACCTCGAAAAGTGAAGTTGTGGGGTTTCCGAGGGCCGCTGTGAAACGTTTACTTTTTTTTGTTGCAGTGCCATTGTAGATTTTGAAGAAGAAGAAGCGTGAAGACAGGGCGACATCTGGTGCAGCAGTAAGTGACAAAGCGCAGGGGCTAGCTTTGTCTAGAACCGTGTGGTTAGGTCGGAGCCGACTCGCCGGACGGAAGGGCTCCCAAACTACCCTGATGCAAGGCCGCCGCTACCCCACACCGGTTACCACCCGGAGCGCGAACGTTTTAAACGTTCGTTTCTCTGCCGAACGATAGTGGCCTGGAACGCCTTGCCTGTGCACGTGTTTCCTCCCACATATAATCCTGGGTTCTTTAAGCGGAGCGTGAAGAGGCACATCAGTAGTTCGTCAAGTTGAGGGCCACTCTCTATAGTATTGTGTGCTGTGAGAATGGCCCACAATCGCTAGACGTCGACGACTTACCACCAGGCGGGCGGCGTCAATTTGGCGAACACAATATAAAAAAAAAATTAAAAAAAAAGACAAGACATTTATTTCATAACAAATAATTACATCGTTTACTTTTATATAATTTAACAATTTTATTTTAAGATTCTCTGGGTGAGGTTACTGCAGATAGTCTACATTTCAATGTTGGTGGTACCATCTTCAATAATGTAATGGGTGGATTTTGACTATTGAATATGTCGTAAGAAATTTTCTATTAGGACTCGCTGAGGGTAGTAACTGATCGATCGAACGATTTAAGTGGTATTCGGTTAGTTGCGTTAGCCACCATTTCGAATTTAAGGGTGAATTTTGTTTATAGAGGTCAGATGGCAGTCGCTTCAGCCGAATCGCAGTTAAACTGAAAAGCCGACTCCAACTGGCTTATTTTTAGGAATATCATTTTGTAATTCGCTGCAAGAAGTCATTGGCAGTTTGAACTCTGTTTTGCGTGGTATTCGTTCCGTTAGGTTATCCACAACTTGAAACAAAAAATAAATTATAAATTCAAAATGGCATATAGCACAAAGAACAGAATACCACGCAAAACTAAATTTAGACTAGCAGTAACTTCCCACAGCGAATCTCAGAAGAAAATTGCTACACAAATTATGATACATGAGTTATATTTAGCTAACGCAACAAATCGAATACCACGCAAAACGAAACTTAGACTGCCATTGCCATGGTAGTTCCCTCGGACCAACACTGTTGTACTACCGGGTACCCGCGTAGGTATGTTGGACCCTTAGCATACAAAAAAGCTTACCTACTAACCGAGTGTAATCTTTGGCAATCTGTTTGTTTGCGTGTGTGTATGGCACAAAGGCCTCAGAAGCCATGCCAGAAAAATATTATTAAAAAAAAAAAAAAAAGATGATTTATAAAAAATCTATTAATGTAATTAAAATTGTTTTATAAGTCTCCTTTCAGTAAAATTGTCTATGTACAATATGTAAAGGTCCCCATTCAAGATGTAACCATTTGGTTTTCGCAACCATCATTTGTCAGAAATGATGGTTGCACCTGAACCGAATGGTAATGTATCCAATCCAAACATGGTACCATTGACGCACAGATCTAATAGAGATACTCATTGACGGTGCTACCGTTTGGAACATATGGCCATAGATAACACACATTGTGCATTGTTTCACCATAGAGTAAAAAGGATAGTTCCCCGAAATTTCGTTCACTTTAAACTCCGAATGAAATACATTTCATGCCTATATCCCCGCAGGAGTAGGCAGAGGTGCATTACACGCCCACAATTTGCCAGTATTTTTAGTCCCACGTAATAGAGGGCAAGCCTATTGCCGTTACCGGGCAATGGTTATGTCCAAAACGGCCGAATGACTTTATAAAAAGTCTCGGCGTCTCGGATTATATCCGAAATGTATTTAATAAATTTACAAAGTTATCTGTGGATTTCAAAATATATCTCCACTACATTGTATCTCATGTAGTGGAGATATATTTTCGTATGGATCTCAATCTATTTAGAAATCCAAAATGTTTCAACAACGGTCAAAAATGGGATATTGCCCTGTCAATTTCGACAAAATGATGGTTGTGAAAACCAAATGGTTACATCGTGAATGACGAGGCGGTGAACGACGACCTTAATGACGAGGCGGTATGGTCAAAAGACTATAGATTGCATTAGAAAGAAGGCGATTGAAAAAAAATCGAATATTGGTTCAATTTCAATTGGTTGACTTTTTGTTTTTGACAAGACAAAAATTGACATTGATGAAGCTCATCTCATGTTTTAACTTTTATTGTTTACTTATGAATAGTGTGTAAGATTATTAACTCTAATAAAATATTAACTAACTATAAAATGTCATCCCAATTAATTGACAAATTTAAACAACTTGACGCTTATGCTAAAACTTTGGAAGACTTTAGGATTAAGACTACTACCGGCGCCGCAAGTAAATAAAAATTCTAAATAATTACATACGTGTACATAAATTCAATTCATAGAACAATGTACATATAATTATAATGTACCCGTTTATTTTTTGTAGTTACTGTAAGTGGCGGACTGGTTATGATTTTGTTGTTCCTTTCGGAACTGTACACGTACATGTCGCCTAATATTTCTGAGGAATTGTTTGTGGACACGTCAAGAGGCCATAAACTTCGAATTAATTTAGATATAATAGTGCCCACGATTTCATGTAACTGTAAGTATTTATTTTACTGTTCCAGAATACTTCGCAAATATTAAAATTAAAGTAATTAGTTAATATTGAGTAGTATTTGGACTTACGCTGATTAAAAGTGCATTTGTTTTATTTATTTAACCATTTTATCATTAGGTAAATTATATCATTAAATAACATATTTACTTACATATAAGAGCTATCTTATTGCCAGCAAATGATTTAGGAAGGTGTTTTGTTAGGCAGTTATAGTCTGGATGATCGCAATATGCACGTAAGTTTTGAAGTGTTAATTGCATTATACTTACCATACTTATAGCTTTCATGCATGTTATGGGTGTGTAATGCACCTCTGCCTACCCCATCGGGATATAGGCGTGATATATATGTCTGTCTGTTTGTCATTGCTTTTAAGCAGGTTACGAAATATATGAACTATCTTTTCCAGATTTAGTGCTAGATGCAATGGACTCATCAGGTGAACAGCATCTGCAAATGGACCACAATATTCACAAGAGGAGGTTGGACTTAGAAGGAAATCCTATAGAAGAACCCAAAAAAGAAGATATTGCTGTTTCATCTACAGTAAGATATCTTAACATAGTATAAAACAAAGTTGTTTCTCGGTGGCTGTACATCGTTATGAATGCATATCAACAGATTGTGGTGTAGTTTTCACCAATAGATAATGTGGTTCTGGAGTAAGGTTTTAGTATATAATTTGTGTGGATACTGTGTCTAAAAAATGGCAATGTAGAGATAACTCATTACATAGTAAAATATTTAAAAAATGACACAGTTTAGTCTGATTTTCAGGTTAAACAGAACAGTTCTGAGGTAGCATTAATAACATGTGGAAGCTGTTATGGAGCTGCATTTAATGAGTCTCAGTAAGTTCTCTTCTGACAATTATTAAATTACTAGTGGACGACAGCAGCTCCGCACTCTTGAAATAGTTTTATGGTTCCCAATTCCCGGAAACACATTCCCGGGATAAAAAGTAGCCTATATTACACCTTATTACATCAAGCAGCTGTCTGCTAGTGAAAGTCCCATTAAAAGTGGTAAACCGTTCCAGAGATTAGCAGAACAAACAAACAGACAGACAATAAATTTTAATTGCATTTTGTATGTCAATATTGTGCATACTATCGTATGCATTGAGTAAAAAGCTGGTAATTTAAAATTATATACACAGACTTCAATTTTATTTATCTGTATGGATAACTACATACCAACCTGCAAGGTTATCTGGAAAGTCTAAACAATAATTTTATCGTGCCCATCCTATCAAGACACCTAATTTCCTATAACTCTGTTCTTATCTGTGAAATTGTACACTGCATGTGTGTACTCGAATGGCACTATAAAAAAAATACTTTTATACCCATAAACCCTATACTGAATAAAATTATATATATATACTTTATATACTATATACTTACAAATTTCAATTACAATTTCACTCTTTAACTCATTAAATTTGACCATTTACCAGCAACTCATATTTTCATTATTCAATGTCTCCAAATTAAATAATCAGAAAGTAATGTTGAGTTTCAGTTAATCTAGCCGTTAATAACCAAGTTCACAGAGCTTGATTACATTTAAGATTTAAATATTTTATAGGTGTTGTAATACTTGTGAAGAAGTAAGAGAAGCATACAGATTGCGAAGGTGGGCCATGTCTGATTTATCTACTATAGACCAATGTAAAAATGATGATTCCATAGAAAAAACAAATAATGCTCTTAAAGAAGGCTGTCAAATATATGGATACATGGAAGTTAACAGGGTATGTATGCATGCATTTGAAAATGGATAAAACTAGCAACCCTTAGCGCAAACTGCGCAAGTAATATTTTTTTTTTTTACTTTTTGTCAAATTTCTAATCTTATCGCACCACTTGAGACCACGACCTTTCCAATGGTGTGCCACACTTGACTGTGCGACTCTTAGTTTAGAAGGAGAAGCGGCTTCACTGGCGTATTATATATATAGATGCTACTATTTATGACTGGGATAAATTTGAAAAACATATAAACTTTGATTATTGTCACCTACTTTGTATGATAGATGTGTAGTGGTCTCCAAACACCACTGCGCAATAAATCATGTAGTTTCAAACGTTCCAACAACAACATCAAATCTAATTTTATTGAATGGGCTAATACCCATCAATAAAATTAGTTTAAATCAAACATACAACTAAAATGGTGGTATACCGTGAATCCTTAGATCAAAAATACCTACATTACCAAACAGTACTTTAATAACGGCACCAGTTCACCTCGGTCATTACACACCTGGGCGCTTCAACCGCTTCTGTACTAAGTTCCTATTCCGCTTGCCGACTCTCGAGGGATGCGACAACGGCGCTGTACATTGATGCTTTTGTATTAATTATTACGAATTATTTCTATGTCAACCATCAATGTCCAATCTTGTTTATTTTATAGATGGTATTTGTAATAATTACCTATACAGTATACGAGGGCCAAGATTCCGCGTTGTATTTGTACTGGTAGTACAAGATTCCGCTGCAGAATAGTGCACTCATCGAGTGATTGCTAAAAACCAAATTTTTACTCATATTTATGATTAGGAGAATATATACCTACCAGGTTGCCTATAAAAATGTGGCCGCTAGTATTTTTAATTAAATTATTGTTAATTGATTTTTCGCAAAAAGGATTTAATTAAGCAACCGTATATCATAATAAACAGAAAAAAAATAGGTTTAATTTGATATATAAATAATAAATGTACGTTATGAATGTATAAATGCATCAAAATCATTTTTACACCTGGCTGCGAAGAGGTGCGGTCAAGTGCGCAACGGCAACCGTGATTTTTCAGTCTTTATATATATTGCCGTGTATACAACGTGTTTCATATTAGTGTGGTCATATTTGACCCTCGTTACACATGCGCGTTGAGTTAACTATACGCACGGACAAAATTGCAAATACAAGTTTAGTTAAAACTTTTAAGGTGTCATGTAAATTTAATTGATTTGTTCATTTAATCGATATTTTATAAACCCAACACTACCTAGGGTCAAATTTATTCGTAAGGTTCAGTCCTCTTCGATGAATCGTAAACAACTCTTATTTCATATGCTCCTGGTACAGAATACTATTTTGTAGTAATGATAGGTTGTGGACTTTAAAACAACAAAAACTAACCGATTTCATTGTGCATGTCATCCTGGTAGATAGGTAGGTACCGTGTTCCACAATAAACACAACTAACTCACTAATATCACGATACTTAGATAAACATTATTGAATTTAATAAAAAATACACTTCCTACCTCTAATAAACACAAAACTAAAAAGTAGGTACTAAAGTAACGGCTCGAAATGTTCGCCGCCTTGATCAATGCACAGTTGGGTCCGTCGCATCATGCTGGCAGTTCCATTACACAGCATGTCTGGAGTTACACTGCTAAATGCATCAAATATTTTAGACTCCATATCTTCACGCGTGAGACATACCGCACTGTACACTTTGTTTTTGACATAGCCCCACAAAAAAAAGTCAAGTGGTGTGAGATCCGGTGACCTCGGAGGCCAAGGTATGGGACCACCACGTCCGATCCACTGGTTAAACCGCTCATCTAAATACGCCCGTACATCTCTCGCATAATGTGCTGGCGCCCCGTCTCGCTGGTACATCATATTTGTGTACAATGTTACAGGCAAGTTTTCAAGTTCGGGTTCTAAGACGTTTCTAAGGAACGCGAGGTAATTTTCACCGTTTAGCGAACTCGGTAGCACGAAAGGACCAATTAAAATATCTCCGATTATTCCCGCCCAAATGTTAACACGCCACTGATGCTGAAAGTTGTTTTCTGCAGATGCGTGTGGGTTCTGATGAGTCCATACATGTTCGTTATGTTGGTTACTGATACCAGCACGAGTAAAAGATGCTTCATCGGTCCATAAAATACGGTTCGCGAAACTAGGGGATCGTTGTGCTTCCTCTCGGTACCACTGGCAAAAGTTGAGACGTGGTACGAAATCAGCCGGTGTCAGTTCTTGGGTGTGCCTGAAGTGGTACGGATGTTGACCATCTGCTTTTAGCACGCGCCATACTCTCAAATGATTCATTCCCAGAACAAATCCAGCGCGGCGAGTACTTGTTCTGGGATTGGATTGAAAATGCTCGAGAATACTTTCTTCTTGCTCTGGTGGTACAACAGATGGTCTGCCTTCTGAGCGGGAACCACGGAAAGAACCAGTGTCATGTAAACGGTTCACCATTTTTCGGAAGCACTCCACAGATGGTAACCGCCGCCGTTCACCTTCGAGTCTATTGTCCACAAATCTTTCTCGATAAAGGCGACGAGCTTCACGCAGACTGCCATCGGCTGCCCCGACGCAAAGTATCATTTCATAATATTCACTATTACTTAAATACGCCATGATCGATTAACACAGATTACTACGTACGCCTAATATCAAAGTTTACTTGCAACTGAAAAGAAATTAGATAGTTGTAAGTGTTGCCCAAGTGCAATGTCTTATTTCCTTGAATTACGTCGTAATTTTGGTAAAAATCTAATAAAAGTACCAAGTAGGTACTTAGTTTTATTTATGAAAAAAAGCTAGTAGGTACCTAGTATAAAATAATTTAAGAGATAAATAATAACATAATTATTATTTACCATAAACACAGGATATTTCCCTAAGACCTATGAAATAAAATAAAATTGTTGAATGCCAGCGCGGCGTCGCCCGCATGATAGTATGCATGTAAATACATTTCGAAACCTACTTAAACCCATTTAAAAAAAAAACCGCTTCAAGATCCGTTGCACAGACAGACGGAAAAAGCGACTTTCTTTATCCATGTAGTCTAAGATTAGTAATTTATTACCAATTGTTAAAATGAACAAATATCCAGCATAAAAAAAGCTAATAAAGTCCCCGTTTATGAAGAACATTGCGTTAACTTGCAACACCGGAATAATATGGGTTTTGCGGTAAAATTTACGTGTTGTGACGTGTACGTCTTTGATATATGCCGACATCGCTACTGATACCTAGTTTCTTCAAAGCGGCTCCAATCAAAAAAGTGGGCGGTTCTCTTTGTAATTTTTAGGGGTCCTTAAGATACATATTAGTGAAACTGACACCAACACCTCCTACTTTTTCTGATATCCTCGTTCAACCATACAAGTTGCCACTTTTAGCGATAATGTTTTATGAACTTTTATGCATCACATTATCATGACGAATCGAGAACCTAAGTACCTACTCTTTTTTAAAGTCGGTCAAAAATAACCAAACACCTTGCAGATCATTTACTTCATGGTAAATGAGTCGAAAGAGAGTTCACGATATGGTAGTGCAGTGACTGGCATCCACGATCTCTCTATCCCGAAACTGAATACCTACATACTACTATACCCACCAGCGTTCTCAACAGCTACAACATAAACTTCTACACAAACAGCAGTTGTATTTTAAATATCTGTGCGGAACCAATTTATAAAAAGTGTAAATTTAAGGAAGACAAGAACATAAATGTTTCTTCTCTTTTCTTCGACAGCAAATGCGTTGCTCCTGGTATTTGAGTAGGTTGACAACAAATTACGTGTGAGTTGTGACATTCACGACAATCACGTGATACATAAATTCATAGAAAAACTTCAAAAATAACTTTGAGTAGGCACTCTTTATTTTGACCCCAAGTTGTGATTCGGAAACTATTTTGTAAGATAACTATTGATAAAGTAACTTTATCTGTTGGTTAAAATTTTGAGTAACAACGAGACTGTCCGAATCTATTTCACTGTTTGGCAAACCTACTTGAGGTCAAATCTAGAGTTCATTCTAATCATATGTTTATTTTGTAGTGCAGTCTTAGAGCTTCATTTCAATGAGCTATCGATAAAAAGGAAAATTTATCGACTACGTCATTATAAGTCAATATTTTATTAAATTAATTAAAGACCCCGCGCAATATATTATTTAGGCCCTACCCAATGCAACCTTGAGATATGACCACACTAATATGAAACACGTTGTATATATAGTGGACGATATTTTATTTAAAAAACAAGTGAATGAAATTTTTTCCGGAAAATCAATTAACAATAATTTAAAAAAATACTAGCGGCCACATTTTTATAGGCAACCTGGTAGGTATATATTCTCCTAATCATAAAATTTGGTTTTTAGCAAACACTCGATGAGTGCACTATTCTGCAGCGGAATCTTAGACTATGAATCCAATATCTATAGTATTTTTGATCTATGTTTGAATCATGCTTTATAATTACACTGATAAGAGTGTAAGTAGGTTTTTAGTCTTATTTTATGACCAGTGCTTGTTAACTACTTTCTGATAACAAAAAACTGTTTGGTAAAACTCCTTTTTTTAACTTTAAGGTGGGTGGCAGCTTCCACATAGCTCCAGGAAAGAGTTTTACTATTAATCATGTACATGTTCATGATGTGCAGCCATACTCATCATCAGTTTTCAATACAACTCATATTATTAGACATTTATCGTTTGGTACTGACATAGATGCTGCAAATACAGCACCACTAGATGGTGTTAATGGTGTTGCCAAAGAAGGTAAGTCAATAAATCTATGACCTAGTATTACTAAATACTAAGACCTATCTTCATCAAGTTAATATGGCCCATATAATAATAATTCATTACTTACCAAAAATTATTTAATTACTTACATCTCTGTTACTACATGTGCTCATATTCAGACACAGGATAAGAGAGGGTGCAATCCTGTAATTTTTAAGGTACCTTGAGCAATGTGTGTAGTCTAAGCAACTATAGTGTGACTCCCTAACTCATATATCGCCTGCAGGGTGACAGGGACTACATCTTGATATACACTGGAACGTAGAAACGGATAGGTCTTAAGATATTGACGTAGCTAAAATTACAATAGTACATAACAGCTGATAAAAATATCATAGTATTATTTATTCTATGGTACTCTGTAAAGTATTAAGCGCAGGCCACACCGACAGCTGACGGGCGAGCGAGCTAGGCGAGAGGGCGAAGCGAAATAGCAAACTACGCAAAATTTTGGCGAAGTAATCTATGTGGTTCACACCGAAAACTATGGACGGACGGACGTAGCGGGCGGAGCGGGCGGACCGTGTCCCTTCGTCCAGCATACTCACCATGGAATCCTGATACCGTCAAACGGGGTGAATATAAAAGATTTTTATCTTTAAAGGATGAAAATAACCACTTCGTCGACATAAATGATAGGTTAAATATTACTAAAACTTTAGTCAAGTTGAATAGATATTGAATTAAAATAAAAAATTGAAATTATGCTGCCGATTTTCCATAAATCCATAAAATATAGCCAGGTAACCGAGCCACGGGACCAAGCGCATAGGGTTGTCACCACGTCCAATTATTTTGTTATCGTCCCTATACAACTGTTGCACGTCCCTACTTAATAATAACGTCGTTCCGATTAACCCCCCTACTCGTAGTTACCCACAATTTACAGTAGTCTACAATTTTTGCTTTTATATAATAATAATGCTGATATTTGCTTAAACATTGTTTATTTAAGGTAGAATAATAAGTGGTACTTAGTTTAAAACAAGTTTTATCCTGACAAATTCACTTCTATATAGTTAAATGGGAGGGTTTAATAACACAATTTGAGAACTGTTTGAGAGCCCCCACTTTAACGACTTCAAATTAAAATTTCTGACAGATTTGACATTTCTTAGATGTTGCCAGCTTGTTGATTATATAATCTACTATCAAAACACACAGAAAAATTCAGAAAAGGTCATACTATGGTGGATACCCTGACGTTAGAATCTCATGGCTCATTTACACCAGGTTGACAGTCGACTTCGCTTGCCAGTCGAAGGCGACAACCAACCATTTGTAAACACATTGAGGCGACGATAGCTAAGCTAGCGAAGTGGGCGCGCCTAACGAGGTGAACGAGAAGCTTCGCTGGAATAGTCGGATAATTTCGTTAGGTTCGCTCGCATCGCTAGTAGGTTTAGTCGGTAGCTCGCAGTGTGAACCCAAGTATGTAAAGAGGTGAAACGATGTTCGCCCGCCTAGCTCGCTCGCCCGCCCGCTGGCGGTGTGGCCTGCGCTTTAAGAATACAATTGCTTATGGGTAAAAACATAATTAAAAAAATCTATATATATAATACGCCAGTGAAGCCGCTTCTCCTCCTAAACTAAAAGTCGCACAGACAAGTGCGGCACACCGTTGGAAAGGTCGTGGTGCGATAAGATTAGAAATTTGACAAAAAGTTAAAAAAAAAAATTATTACTTGCGCAGTTTGCGCTAGGGTTGCTAGTTAATATTATAATTTTAATTAAAGTTTGATTAAATTTTATTCTAAAATACTCGCATCGGATCTAGTTTGCTGTGCTTAAAATATTTGTAAATATGAAATGCCATTTGCTTGGCTTGGCTTCCAATTTTGTGTCTGAAGATGGATCGATTCATTGTAATCTCGTGTATATATGATATAGAAAGACTGTAGCTATGAAAACATGTGACTGCTAGCTTTGCAGCTAGCATAGGGAGATAAGTCATTCTTTTGCCTGCAGCGCACTCCCCGCATAATCCCCTAATTCGTCAGCCCCCAACCCTGTCACCGCACAAATGATATATGAGTTAGGTTAGGTTATTTTTTAAGAAAATTCATTTATTGGCTTGAAAAGAAATAAAACTCATTCCTATTAAATAAATTTATTTCTACTGTTTCAATACCCACTTTTGTCCATCACATAGACCTACTTTTTAAAAACTGAAATTGTTGTTAACATTACTTATCATAAATTTACTTGTATATATAACATATTGAACTTGTCTTATTGAGAAATGCAATAAAATGCATACCAAGTTTCCTTTCAAACATGATGTAATCTGCTTTTATTGTTACAATATTTTTATACATTACATTACATGCATTTAAAATGCATAGTTTAATAAGACGCAATCAGTTTCACAATCCAATTTAAACAAAATTAATTATGGTTGCCAGATTTAGACAAGCACTTTCAATGCTTTCAAACTAAATCGTCAAGAAACAAAATGTTTACGCACTAGAGAATTGTATTCCTAAAAGTATATACAAAATCGTCTTTAAATTGAGTCCTCAACAACGTATGCCAGTGCCGATTGCCATAAACGTACCGAAGGTTCCTCCGCCTTGAAGCATCACTTTACCGACAGAATGCACTAATTCCCTTCCTCTAGCTCCATATCTAAGCAATTAAGAGAAAATGATTAACGACAAAAATTCAATTCCTAGAAATATTTAAATGTTAAGTGAACCTTTCCACTAACCTCAAAGCTGTGAAACCACCAAACAGGCCGCCACTAGCCATTCCAACACAAAACCCTATCATAAAACCCATTTTCATTTTGTCGAAACAGGACGGCCCTTGGCCTTGATATACTCCTCCAGGTACAGGCATTTTAATGTACGATATTAGATAATATTTACTATTTCAGAAAACTTAACAATTTTTCGTCTTTTCCAAGACACCAAAATTTTTGACATTTGATTGGCATAAGATTGACTTGACAATGACAACTTACTTTTTTTTTAGGCTTTATGGCTTGGTTTCGAGACCTTTAAGCCAACTGACAACTTATGTACTTCTTTCAACAATTTTTTTTAAATCTTATCCTCGGTCTTTTAGCCTCTAATTAAAAGATAGATACAAATCACGTCTTCTTCCCCAAAGGGTTAGATTAGATAGAGGCGCACATTTCACCAAAACTCCCACGTAATGGGTGGCGACCCTATTGCCGTTTTCGGAGAGTATACTTACCAGAGAGTCGTCCGATTGTAAGCAGGCAACCAAACCATCTATATATTATTTGTAGACAATTTTTTCGGACATTTTTATAATACACCTAACTTTTAAGTTTAACAAATACATTCGATTGACATCCACTGCTGGGCCGAGGCCTCCTCCCACGAGCGTCACACCATTCGGTCCTGCGCTTTCCGTGATAATTTTTCTCTTAATAGTTGAAAAGATACGCACCCCCAATTAGATCAAAAATACTATAGATATTGGATTCAGTACAAATACAACGCAGAATCTTGGCACTCGAATACTATATAGGTAATTATTACAAATATGTACCATCTATAAAATAAACAAGATTGTACATTGATGGATGACAAAAATAATTCGTAATAATTAATACAAAAGCATCAATGTACAGCGCCGTTGTCGCATCCCTCGAGAGTTAGCAAGCGGAATAGGAACTTCGTACTAAACGTAGTGCTTATATTCTCTTTGCTTAGTACGGAAGCGGTTGAAGCGCCCATGTGTGCAATGACCGAGGTGAAGTGGGTCCGTTTTTAAAGCACTGATCGGTAATCTAGGTATTTTTGATCTAAGCACCCCCATATTAAATTAGCAACGGACTCTGTATTAGTTACTCAGCGTTTAGGTTATGTACGGTAATTTTTATTACTTTAGTTATCGTCGTTCTCGCTTGTTATTGACTTGCATCGTTTATAGAAAATACTACTAATATTTACAATTAATAACGCGAGACTTTTTTTTTTTTTTTGCGCGTGGGTTGAGAGGTTAATAACGCGATCGAGCAAAATGGCGTGTCAGGGCAGTCATAGAATATTTGAATTTGGTTCCAGGTGCCGTTATGTTTCAGTATTATTTAAAAATCGTCCCTACGATGTATGTGAAGTTGGACAGGAGTATTCTTCACACAAATCAGTTTTCCGTAACAAGACATCAGAAATCAGTTTCAAATATTAACGCGGAATCAGGGATGCCAGGTGCTTTCTTCAGCTATGAACTTTCACCTCTGATGGTTAAATACACAGAAAAGGAAAGGTATAGTACACATTGACAAAAATATATGAACTAAAAACTATATCAGTATCAGGACCTATTGTTGGGATAAAAGTTTCGTCTCGTTCAAGCATCCTAACTTCAGCTGACAGTGGTTGTGCATGTTGGAATCATGCTCAGTTCTAGGGGGGGTGAAGAAGACGCGCGGGCGCGGCGGCAAAGAGATAGCGGTCAACGTCACAACATGAAACATGTATTAACCCCCCCCCCTCTAATGACACTCCAAAATTGTAGGCTGCACTGCAGCCCTGGCTGGTTGGAATTAACAAACATCCTAACAATATTGTTCAAGAGATGTCTGTATGTGTTTCGGTCTAGAGGTATTCCTTTACTGGAAACATTATTTTTATTGGGGGGGATACGAAATTCGCTAAGACAGTAGTGTAGTAGTCCTATTTTTTTATTTGTTCTAATCCCCGTCACAGGAAATCCGCTAATTAGTACCTATTTTCTTAGTTAGCAATCATATAATCATAATACTTATAAAAGGAAAGAATGTAAATTCATTTACAAAAATTAAAACTTCAGCACTTCTTATATTTTCATGTTTTTCAGCTATTGCACTGTTAACTTAAAATGGTTCTCTTTTTCAGATCAATTGGTCATTTTGCCACAAACATTTGTGCGATCATAGGTGGAGTATTCACCGTTGCTGGAATACTAGATGCTGTTTTATATCATTCTGTGAATGCTTTCCAAAACAAAATGTTACTTGGCAAGTCTGGGTAAATCATAGAGTTTTAAGAAAAAGGTTGTAATCATGAACATGACATTTGGCTAGTTTTATACAAAATTCTGCATCTGTCAGTTCAACCAGAGATTTGATTGCTACATAATTTTCTTTTTTCGGATCATACTGGGCGCGTCCTAATTTCTCCAAAAATAGGTTGCGTTGCTTTACTTTGAAGTTCCTGCACATTAGTACCTCTGGCTGCTGCAATATAGTTTCGTGTGGTGTTTTCATGACATTATGTAAATAATTAAATCTTTCTAATAAATTCTTTTGATCTGAAAACAAAATGTTAATATACATTTATAAATTAATTATGTATAGTATGTACAAGTGTTAAAATTTTGATTTTAGAATAAAATAAACTTATATAGAAAATAGAACCTAGTGGAGAGCAGCCGGATACAGGCTCTACCAGTTGATGCTGCCTGATTTAAAAATAATAATAATAATATTTTAATGATACATTTTAAAAAGAATTCATGCTATCTTACAAATTATATATATGATTTTGACACGAATATTTCAAAAACTATCTGAGCAACATTCAGGCACTGTTGCAGAAATCAATTCTACGAGCTTAATAAAATGTTTTTAATTTTATGGACATTTTTATGTCAAGATTTTTAATTGCCAAAAATTTCTATTGTTAACATAACATTTAAAATTTAATAAATAAACTTACTCAACATAAGCAACCTTGGTTTATTTAACACCATATTTTTTAGTTCTATATCATCAAACCCCATCTCCTCCTTTATAACAAACATATTGGTTCTGACATTATGTAAGTTATATGTGATCAGTTTTGGCTGTTTGGTTGCTAGATACCTAACTTCATTTCCACATAGGCTTAAAATATTTTGAAAATGTCCAAGTCTCCTGTCAACGCGAACAGTGCTGAAATGGAAAAATAAATTATTAGGTAGGACATTTTTACTCAGGATGACCTACCTCAAAGTAAGCTAATATAAACTATACTGGTGTTCACGTAAGTAGAACGCGAGGCGGAAGTAGTTGTCTTATGTTATTTAAATTAGGTGCTCCAGTTCCTGAAAATGGCTTACACTGGGTTTACAGCAAAACTAATGGATTGAGCTGGGGGTGTTCAATATTACTAACATGGGATATTAATTGTAGTGTTAAACTGGTCCGAGGTCCAAGATGAGACAGCAAAACGCAGGGCACTACCTACCTTTTCTCGAAGCATGTTGACTTTTTTCATAACCTCATAGATTCAGTCTAGATAGATATTTGATTTATAGTAGGTAATATTTTCTTTTTGAACCATGTTCACAACTTACCTAAACATTAGCCAATAAGGGTTTGCACTTACAACTCTCTTTATTTGAACATTGTTAAACTGTTTAGATGCCAAATAATTTAATCTAACTTCAAGATCTTGCAATGATTCATATAAAATCATTGGATTCTTAGTTATAAAATTACCCATTTCCTCCATTTCCAGAAAATCACTTAAAAATATAATGTGCTTCTTAACATCTCTCTCAAAGTCCAATTTTAAGATTTTCTCTAATATATGTGGGGTTTTTTCTATTTTACTTAAATCAATGTTGAGGTTAACAAAGTTTTTTAGGGTATCAGAATTATTGACATAAGCTGCTACATTGAAAGTGTTAGGGAAATATGGAGTGGTAGCAGACAAATCTTCAGATACTGATGTTAAGGCATCACATTCAATAAACGGTTTGCACAAGCTATCACTGTAGGATGCCTTTTGGAACCCAGTAATTAGCGCCACGGTTTCTTTAAATACTAATCCTTTAGAAAATTTACTAAGGCCAACATAGAGTGCCATGATAAAATCATTAATTTCAGAAAAGTTAAGGCTTTATCAGTAGCCGTGTACAGACATACACAGGGATCTCAACCTCTACTTAAGCAACTAGTTAAGCTACTACTATAAGATCTCAATAGCTCTTTATGATACCCGTATAAATAGTGTATATTTAGGTATATAGGTATAGTATCTATTATCCCATTATTTTTAGTAAAAAGCAAAAGAATTCCTTCGATGAGAGTAGCTTAGCTTCTAGTGTCAACTGTCATTAGTGTCAGTTGTCAGTACTGTCAATTCGTGATCCATAGAGCGAGCCAATGATATTCCTTATAGACCAAGAACCCTGGCATGCCACATACATCTAATTTTCTATAGATGAAAGGAACCCAGGTTTCAAATTGTATGTAGTTATTGCTAATTGCAATTTGATTTATCCAACCACAAATTATTTAGGTTGGTCACACTCTTGAAGAACTTGGTCACACTGTTAGTTCACCCATTCATTCAATCGGTCCTGATCGTACAGTCCGATAGCCCGTTCACATCTGGCGGACAGAGTTTTCTTGTCTATGCGCGGACATCCGAACGATGTGTACAGCGCTTCAAGCGCTGTTCACATCATTCGGACAAGCCATAGACTATACTGTCAAAGACTATAGAATTTTCGATCCAGTGTAGGGAATTCCATTGTACCGTTCACACCTGTCGGACAACTTTAGACCGAATGACTTGTAGTCTATGGATGTCCGACGGCAATCACGGTAAAACTTTTTAAATGATTGAAACAAGTCTTTTGAGCCAATAAATCATTCATTCTCTGATTTATAAGTTAGGTACAAGTCTTTATGTCCATTTTATTTCTTTATTGGTTGGATGGTATTGAACAAACAAAAACAATAATTTGTCAGTCAGTGTCCAGTGACGTATGTAGAATTGTAGACAGATATAAGTATTGAAAAGTTAAAATCATTATATGAGTTCGATTTTTGCTGAGTGCGTGTCAGGTGGCTTTTTAGGTTACCTCTGTCGCTACGCAAAAATTGGGTTTCCAAATACTCTCATACCGAACAACGTTTCTTGTCCTGCACCTGGAGCTAGTTAGGAATAACTAGTTCTTCTGTGTGGGACTATCAACTAATCAAGCATTACCTTGACATTGGCGAAATCGTCGATAAATATCGATGGAGCCACATTTAAAAAAAAAGAAGAAGAAGAAGAAAATCATTATGGTAGATGCCGAACTCGAAGAACTATATGTAGAATGTGTAATAGTGCGCACTGTACTCTACGACCAAACATGCGGAGATTTAAAAAATAATGCATTGAAAGAGCAGCTTTGGCGTGAAATAGGCGCTCATACAAATTTATCACGTACTGACGTACATAGTAGTATTTTGTGAAAGTATAGAATACATACATTATTTTCCAGCATCAGAAATTAGAGAGATTAATGTGACAATGCGCCAGCATTCTGAGCATTCCTTCAACGTGGTGCCTTTGCATGCATAGTGCCACTACTTGTACTGTGTTTTCTTTCTCACTGTTGTAAATTAATCGATAATAATGGATAAATGTATGGACGGTCATACACTACTCTGTTTTCTAATACCATATTCTGGGAACTTTTATACCATTTTTTAATGTTATGTTTAGTCCCATTATTCCTGACGTCATATTATTTGCCCACATTTCACCAATTGATCGGACCACATAATAAAAAAACTAGTACTAACCTAGTTTTTATGTTAGTCAGAGCCTAATCCGTTCATCTGTAGGTGTTTTGCGCACTCTTCAATGTATCACTTAAATTTCTCTGTTTCATCTCTTTCATAGAATCTATGCAAGCAAAAATAGAGTAGCGAAGTAATTTCCAAAATTTGAAATTTTACGTAGAACCGATAAAATGAGCACTCGTTCGTTTGTTCTAAAAGTCTAAACCCACCTTTAAATATAAGTAGTTGGAGTTTGGGTGTTTTCATTCAGTAAATTATTTATTTACACCTGTATGGTGTACAAAAAAGGATTTTGGTCCATGCGACAACTCCATATTCAGTGTATAACAATTTAGAAAAGCCTTTTTTTGGGATGCCCAGCCCATTATTATCCAACCACAAATTATTTATGTTGGTCACACTCTTGAAGAACTTGGTCACACTGTTAGTTCACCCATTCATTCAATCGGTCCTGATCGGACAGTCCGATGGCCCGTTCACATCTGTCGGACAGGGTTTTCTTATCTATGCGCGGACATCCGAACGATGTGTACAGCGCTTACAGCGCTTCAAGCGTTGAGCGCTGTTCACGTCCACAGATCTAATAGAGATACTACGTATCAGATAGACAAGTGCCAAACAACTACCGTAGGACGTAGCGTCTGTTTTCTGATTGGCCAACTGAAAACGATGCGTGACATTTTATTTTTTTAAATTTCTGAACAGGAGAGTGCTAGTAAAGGCAAAGAAATTTGACATACAGCCAGTTTTTTATCGGCCGCTCGTAGTATATTTGGAGTGTAAATTTTATTCAAGAGATCACGGAATATTACTGTGATCTCTTGAATAAAATGAATAGTGTATAGGTAAACGAAAATAAAAAAACAACTTTTATTCATTCATTTATTTTTATTTATCATCCTTTTCATATATTTATTTAATGCCTTCCTGAACATTTCTGGCAAATTTTCCCTAGTGGTAAGTCTAAATAAATCTGTCCCTTTTAAAATTTTGTTAATTATGTTACACCAGTTAAATATAGCCAACTTTATTGCGATTTGGCAAAACGTGGTAACGGCTAAGCTAGCTCTTACGCTTCGTCCACTGTAACAGCGTTTTGGCAGTATTTGCAGTTATTCATTTTCTTTAATACTTTTCTTATAACCCATCCAGCAGTATAAGCCCGAGACTGTATATTTAGCCGCTCACGTCTTGCCTCCAACATAAAATTAGCATCACAGTATGATTCTTCCACAAGAAAATCACAATTCTTATGAATTTTATTTTGCGTATTAGTGTTTTCACTAAATAATGATTTAATTTTAATTATTTGTTCTGTTAAGTCATCCTCACAATTAAATGTATTCCTATGAAATTTTATAAATCCTGTAATAATCAAAGATTTTATTGTGGTTGTGAAAGTATGGCAATTTGGATTGTTACTTCTGTAATTGTACGCTCGTACCAAAGAGAATACAATACTACGTAAGAAGAGACGGGACTCCCATAGTGCAAAATAATCTTACAAAATGTCAAATCAGGGATAACGTTATGTAGCCAACCTAACAAATGTTACACATACAGAGTCGCCAACATAAGGAAAGAAAAATAGAGATGTGCCACTTAATATTATTTTATTTATCGATATCGATAAATGCAGTGGCATTTATCGATATCGATAAACGCAGTGGTCCATACTTTTTTTTAAATAATTTTATATTTTCGCAGACGCTATACTCCATTTTTCAACTAAAGTACTGCGTCAGACAAGTTACATGTTAAAAATGAATAAGCGTTCAATTTCCCGGAGGCAGTACATTTAATTAAAAAACGGAGTATAGGCAGGCTCAGTTTGGGTTTTAAAATGATAATAAGTTCATGAAATTAAATATTTATTTAAAAACATTACATGTATATTAAAAATATTTGTAATTTCTTCTTCAATCAATATTCTGCAGCTCGTAGTATTGGTGACTGTGTAACATTATGACCCTTTTTATTTAAAACTCACTTTAGTAGGCTAGAAGGTTTTATATAATCTACAATCTGCTTCGCTTCTATTGTGTAATGATGATCCGGTTATCTGAGCCTCCAATACATCCTTAGTCCATAGCACCCAACAGTCCCTCTTGTTCTCCTTTCTGTAAGTATAAATTAGAGCTCAAGCAACCATTGTCACTTGTCTAAGTATCCTACATTCTAAACTATGGTAAACCTGGTTTCATCTTTTCTTTAGGTAAAAGGAAGGGTTAGGCTTTTCTCTTTAGCATACAATTGAATGAACCAGGGAATGATTTATCTAAGGGCAAAGTTACTATACTCACTTTATACTACACACAATGGTCAGACGGTCCTGGTGGATCATCGGAGGCCATCTACACTTTACTGTACAACTCTTTCACTCTACTCAATGGTCGGACGGCCCTGCTGTGGATTCAATACATCACGTCAGAGGAAGCCGTCCGTACTATACTTTGAGGACGTCTCCTCACTCTGATCTGGCGGTCCTGATGGGGGTCACATACACCCCGTCACAGGAAGCCGCTCACTTTACTTTAGGGACGCCCCCAACACTCTTTAAGGACGTCCCTCATCTCTTTACTTGGCGCCTAGATGAACATAGGACGTCTCAATCCATCCCCAATTAAGTAAGTTACATGAAACCAATACAAAGGATATCAACGTCCCGGCATCTGTCTGGTGTGTCACTCACACTCTCTTTCTTTACTCTCTTTACAATTATATTAGTCTCAACAGGTTACTCAATTCAGTATCACTTTAACGGGTCAAACTTACTTTCACGGTTGGATGGTGGTTACTTTCCATCCATCCGTACAATATCATGAGAATGAGCTAGAAAGGTTATTGCAATGTGCTGACAAGTAAATTATCAGAGCAATAGCTTTAAATTACAAGTCAACCTACCCCGCAACTTTATCATCAAGCTTCTACCAACTATAACATGCAGCTAAGACACTAAACAGAACTCATTTGATATACTTAGCTTATAGGCCGAAAGGAATCAGGTCACCTTTGCATCTTTATAATTACACTTGAACAATTCCCGGCTTCGTAGGCTCGCGTCATTGTTGAAAATTGAATTATATTTTTTAGAGGTTAGGTAGGGTTCTCCGTCTTAATTATTTGGATGTAACCGCCCGCATTCCAGCGATTACCTAGTTATGAAGATAAGGTTTTACATCACGTTCGAACACAAAAACACATTTATCAAATGTTTTGAGCGATAATTTGTCTTTCCATCATTCTTTCATGCTATGTAGTTATATATTTTGTTATCTTCCGGTGTTATTGTTCTCATCCATAGGAAATCTGGCCATGAAAATCCGTTTTGTGCCGTCCTTTCTTCCAGATTTTAAACTACATATTTCACACTTTCTATACATACTTCATATTCGATTTTAATAAACAATGTATAAAACAGTCTTTTCTAGAGAACGGTCTTACAAAAATTTTAATAAAATTCAGCTATTCTCCCAATTATTTCACTAACAACATTCAAAGAAAAACATTATTATTGAAATTGAAAATAGTAACGATTAGACATCCACAGCGACAGACAGTGACACATGACATTTCATCAAGGAACGAGCGGGACAGATTGAGAAATTGAGTGAGACAAATATTGAGCCATTAAAATTTATCCCCGTTTCATAATAGTTTTTTTTTGTATGTAGTTGCGACAGACTCGACAGGCTCGTACCTGCCCGAAGAAATTTTCGATAGTGTCAGAATTAAAAAACCTTGGGCGTATGATTTTTACGTTTTTTTCTGCGAAAAATTGCCATAGCCGCAAAAAACTTCTTAAGGTAGTCTGCCAATTTTTTATGCTTGGCTCGACTATTTCGCGATTACGACTGTCTAGAAATTTTAAATTCTCTAATTTTAAAATAGCACCTCTCCAGAATTCCACATGGGTGGATTTTGATGTTACTGCTGTTCGTAACAGTTTACCCTTATTTTTTTTTATTAAAGGTACACACACCATTCACACTGTCGAACAGATTGTCCAGAAATGATATCACTTCTGCAGTATTCTTCAGTGTATCACTCACAGCTCTCCCATCACGATATTGTGCTGTAACAATAAATGAAACGTTTGTAACTTTAACAATAATATTATAACAATTTATTAATTCTACAAAATTTTGAACCTAATAATAATAATATCATAAAATTCATCTTTATACTATCGTTGGACAATATCAAATCTATTTTATTTAAACACTAACATCCATTTTACCACATATCTTATTGGGTCACTTCTAGCCATAATATAAAGACTCGAATCCAAAGAATATAATTATTTCACCATTATATTTTATTAGTAGAAAATATGTTTAGTACCCACCAAATGAAGAGGTGTACAACAAAGCTCGTGCCATTGTGCTGCTTAACACCTGGACACAATTTTTTACCTGTAATGCAAATAATATATTGATTAGACAACATCTTTTACCTGCTAATAATATAATTAATTAGACAAAATTAATTAAATAATAAAGGAGGATACAAATCATAATATTAACGATATTTGACAAACAGAACGTGTTTGGGCGTGATAGCCTAGTGGTATGACCGTTGACTGGCGAGTCAGAGGTCTCAGGTTCGAACCTAAGGCGCGCACCTCTGACGTATGTACGTATTATAAATTAATTACGTAATATGACAAGTTATGTGCGTATTATAAATGAATGATTACTCGCTCCGTGCCTCGGAAAGCACGTAAAGTCGTTAGCTCTGCGCCCGATCTCTCTCCGGTCGTCTCTCCGGTCGGATTGCCCAGTCCGGTCCCATCGGACTATGAGTGTGAGTGAATAGAGAGTGCACCTGTGGCAGCGCACACACTGGTCCACTATAATATTATTATTACATGATTATTATTATATGACAAACCTAAATTTTTTTTATCTTTTCTGGAAGTATATGCTCATCATTCAGTTTGTGGAGAAGTCTCGATTTTGCATGTTCACAGTCTGTCTTGTAAACCTCAACAATATCAGACCATTTGGCTCTTTTGCCACCAAAAGAGGTATCTTTTGTAAGAAAGTTATTTCTTATCCCCTTAATAAGATGCGGTGGGTCTTATATTACACTTAATGAAAACTGCTGAATCCTTATTGTTTCATCTGAAATAAAAAAGTTAAAAACAAATTATTACACTGATTTTGTAGACACATACCGCAATCAGGAAGCCATTCTATAATCTTAAAAACTTATTACCTGTATGATTTTCAGATAGGATTTGCTCTCTTCTTGTCTCTTCCTGTAAACTCTTCAAGGCTGATTGAAAAGAAGTTTCTTGGTCTGATATTAATGCAACTGGAATAAGCCCTGTTTCTCCTACAGCTTTTACAATAGATTTTAAAATATTTTTCAGCTCTGGCCCTTTTTTGCACCTTCACAAAAGTAATATGCAATTACTTGCTGCCATTTAAATACTGCTCCCTTAATAATAAAAATGAATGCATGATCAGCATAATCTGGGGTTCTCTGTAATAGGTGAGCAATCCCATAGATCCTATCTTGATTCGCATTAAATGTCAATCCAGATTCCAGAGACATTTCATCAAAAATGATGCTGCAGTATTTTGTATTATTAGTCCAAGTGGACACCTGAAAAGAACATACATTAATAACATATGAAAGAAAGAAAAGAAATGTTTTATTAATATAGGTAAGAGTGTGCAATATACAGTTTCTACAAAACAGTCCACACCATGGAAAATCGCGCCAATTTTAGGAAGAGTAATATGTGTGTAGTCATGATCCTCTCAGCAGTGATACAATGAAGAAGAAGAAGCAATATACAAAGATTGATTAATTTTTCACAAAATTTTGTAAATTATATTATTATACTTGACTTACTAGTACTGGTAAATAACTATTATTGAATAAAATTATTCTAGTGTCCGACCGAAACTAGTTTTTACGACCGAAACCGAAACCGAATTTCGGTAACGGTCTCAGTTTCGGCCGAAACCGAAACCGAAACCGAAACTTTCTTATAAGGATCATGTTTTTAGAGAAAAATAAAGAAAATGTATTAGAATCTATAAAATCTATTTAAAAAGAAAGGTTCTCTATTAGGTTTAATCAGTAGGTACTCAATGTATTTTAAATTATTTATTTATGTTCGTGAACTATTATGGATAAGGTTTTAAATTGAAAAACAGAAATAAAATAAATAATTATAAGTGTTAATTTTATACGGATAACCAGGTAGGTATCTACTCGTTTAATTATAAGTGTTAATTTGTAAAAAAAAACAATTATTATATTATTATATTGGTACCTACCTACTTAATAATTATTAAATTGAACGCGAAACTATAAATCCTTAATATTATCACCACTAATGCACTATAGTAAATGCCATGTACCCAACTAATGTTTGTTTACATATAGCATTAGCGAAAGAGTTAAATTAACCACAAAATGTTTAGATTTTTATGGTAAACTTGATTCTACTACATGGGGCACACTAAAAGTTTTGCACTTCTAGCTAATCCGAACTATTTGAATTTCGAATGTTATATATTTTTATACGTTGCTACCTTCTTAGTAACAAAAAAAAAATATTGGCGGGAAATCATTACATAGTCAATTGTTTTTTATCACACATCAAAGTTCTACGTATACAACGAAAATGGAATTAAGTCGAAAAGATTTTAGAGCGATGATTTTTTTATGATTTTAAAAGTTCTCTCTCTCCGCAAGACTGTGCCGCTCGTCTTCAAAATGCTTTTGGGAGAGAAGCACCTTGTTTGAGCACCGTGAGGCGATGGTTTGCTGAATTTGAGAGAAGTTGAGTTTCTTTACATGACGAATTTCGTGAAGGGCGGCCTTCAATTGGCGTCAACAAAAATAATGTGGCTACTGTTAAGCGGTTAATTGAAAAAAACCCGCGGATTACCTATGAGACAATTTGAGGACTATTGGGGATTGGTATTAGTCAAATCCAGAAAATTTTACACGATGAATTGAAAGTTCGGAAACTTTGTTGTCGTTGGATCCCTCATGAACTGACAGCGGAGCAGAAGCGGACTCGCGTGGAATGGTCACGGACTTTCTAATGCTGTTTATGACATTGTCACAGGAGACGAAACGTGAATTTATTGTTTTGAACCCGAAAAAACACAGCAATCTTGTGAATGGGTGTTTGAAAATGAGAACAAGCCAACAAAAGTGAGGCAGGCGAGAAACGTTGGTAAATAATGATCGCGTTTTTTTTCTCAGCTACGGGTCCCATCTGTACAATTCCACTTGAAGATCAAAAGAGTGTTAATGCCGAGTGGTATTCTACCATTTGTTTACCCAGGGTGTTAGAAAAAGTTCGCGAAAGACGAGCCAAAAGCCGCGTTCTCCTACATCATGACAACGCTTCTTCACACACGGCCAACAAAACAAAGTCATTTTTAGCTTCTGAAAAAGTACAACTCGTCACCTATCCTGCGCATAGCCCCGACCTAGCACCCTGTGATTTCTGTATTTTCCCCAAAATCAAAGATTTGATGAGAGGTTTCACTTTTACCAACTCCGAAGAGGCAGTGATACCGTTCAATCAGCACGTAGAAAACATGCCTTCAGATCTGTGGTCCTCCTGTTTTATAAAATGGTTAAATCGCATGAAAAAATGTTTAAAATGTAAAGGAGAGTATTTTAAAAAGCAATAAACATAATATTTTGGTTTTAACATGTTGTTTTTTTAAGTTACGCAAAACTTATAGTGTGACCTACGTGTAATCTAGGTACTCCTTTGTTATATTAAATTACTTTTAGAGATACTCTTATATTATATCACATGATAAAACTTACCGAATTCAAAACATATCATATGAAAACTCACAACAAACAAAATGCACTGCAAACAAATAGGTTACGACATGATTACGCACGTGGACGCTGCCAAATGTCATCGTCGCTTGGATGTCATTTACCGCGCCGAACGCACACCGAGCACAGCGCGGAAACTCCCGAATGCAGTTTCAGTTTCGGTCGTAGTTTCGGCAGGTTTGCTGCCGAAACCGAAATATAACCGAAACTCGTATTTTTGCCGAAACTCGACTGAAACCGAAACCGAACATTCGGTCGGACACTAAATTATTCATTACAATTACCTCTTTCTTGATGCATTCGAAAATCTGAGGATTAATATATCACAGCTTTTGTGGACTTGAAGTGTAGGTACGGAATTAATCAACGTAACCACGACTATCAACAGTATAAACAGCAATGCAAAGAGAATACAATACTACAGCAATGGCGGCCGTACGAAGGACCGTAACGTCAAAAGGGCCATAAAGGGGAGGAGTGAGGGGAGCACGGGGGAAAGAAATGTCATACATCGTTTTCTGACACAGATAATTTATATAAAATTGTTATGTCCGAGATTTTTTATTACAACATAACGCCCCGTGTTCACGTCTTTCGGACATGCCATAGACTATACTGTAGTGTCCGACTGAATGTTCGGTTTCGGTTTAGGTTTCGGTCGAGTTTCAGCAAAAATACGAGTTTCGGTTATGTTTCGGTTTCGGCAGGTTTGCTGCATTGAAACTGCATTCGGGAGTTTCCGCGCTGTGCTCGGGTGTGTTCGGCGCGGTAAATGACATCCAAGCGACGATGACATTTGGCCGCGTCCACGTGCGTAATCATGTCGTAACCTGATTGTTTGCAGTGCATTTTGTATGTTGTGATTTTTCATGTGATATGTTTTGAATTCGGTAAGTTTTATCATGTGATATAATATAAGAGTATCTCTAAAAGTAATTTAATATAACAAAGGAGTACCCAGATTATACGTAGGTCACACTATAAATTTATCGTAACTTAAAAAAACAAAATCTTTGATTTTGGGGAAAATACAGAAATCACAGGGTGCTAGGTCGGGGCTATGCGCAGGATAGGTGACGAATTGTACTTTTTCGGAAGCTAAAAATTATTTTGTTTTGTTGGCCGTGTGTGAAGAAGCGTTGTCATGATGTAGGAGAACGCGGCTTTTGGCTCGTCTTACGCGAACTTTTTCTAACACCCTGGGTAAACAAATGGTAGAATACCACTCGGCATTAACACTCTTTTGATCTTCAAGTGGAATTGTACATATGGGACCCGTAGCTGAGAAAAAAAACGCGATCATTTTTTTACCAACGTTTCTCGCCTGCCTCACTTTTGTTGGCTTGTTCTCATTTTCAAACACCCATTCACAAGATTGCTGTGTTTTTTCGGGTTCAAAACAATAAATCCACGTTACGTCTCCTGTGACAATGTCATAAACAGCATTAGAATGTCCGTGGTCGTACTTCATTAGCATCTGTGAGCACCATTCCACGCGAGTCCGCTTCTGCTCCGCTGTCAGTTCATGAGGGATCCAACGACAACAAAGTTTCCGAACTTTCAATTCATCGTGTAAAATTTTCTGGATTTGACTAATACCAATCCCCAATAGTCCTCAAATTGTCTCATAGGTAATCCGCGGGTTTTTTTCAATTAACCGCTTAACAGTAGCCACATTATTTTTGTTGACGCCAGTTGAAGGCCGCCCTTCACGAAATTCGTCATGTAAAGAAACTCAACTTCTCTCAAATTCAGCAAACCATCGCCTCACGGTGCTCAAACAAGGTGCTTCTCTCCCAAAAGCATTTAGAAGACGAGCGGCACAGTCTTGCGAAGAGAGAGAACTTTTAAAATCATAAAAAAATCATCGCTCTAAAATCTTTTCGACTTAATTCCATTTTCGTTGTATACGTAGAACTTTGATGTGTGATAAAAAACAATTGACTATGTAATGATTTCCCACCAATTATTATTTTTTTATTAGTAAGAAGGTTAAACGTTTAAAAAAATATAACATTCGAAATTCAAATAGTTCCGATTAGCTAGAAGTGCAAAACTTTTAGTGTGCCCCATGTAGTAGAATCAAGTTTACCATAAAAATCTAAACATTTTGTGGTTAATTTAACTCTTTCGCTAATGCTATATGTAAACAAACATTAGTTAGGTACATGGTATTTACTATAGTGCATTAGTGGTGATAATATTAAGAATTTAGAGTTTCGCGTTCAATTTAATAATTATTAAGTAGGTACCAATATAATAATTGTTTTTTTTTACAAATTAACACTTATAATTAAACGAGTAGATTCCTTTTATACGGATAACCAGTATCCGTATAAAATTAACACTTATAATTAAACCTAATAGAGAACCTTTCTTTTTATATAGATTTTGTAGATTATAATACATTTTCTTTATTTTTCTCTAAAAACATGATCCTTATAAGAAAGTTTCGGTTTCGGTTTCGGTTTCGGCCGAAACTGAGACCGTTACCGAAATTCGGTTTCGGTTTTGGTCGTAAAAACCAGTTTCGGTCGGACACTACTATACTGTCAAAGACTATAGAAATTTCGATTCAGTGTATAGAATTCCATTGTTCCGTTCACACCTGTCGGACAACTAGACCGAATGAATTGGTCTATGGAAGCCCGACGTCGCGTCGATCGCGGTAAAACTTTTTAAATGATTGAAACAAGTCTTTTAAGTCCAGAAATCATTTATTCTCTGATTTATAAGTTAGGTACAAGTCTTTATGTCCATTTTATTTCTTTATTGGTTGGGTGGTATTGGCTAGGCTCCACACAAACAAAAACAATAATTTGTCAGTCAGTGTCCAGTGACGTATGTAGAATTGTAGACAGATAAAAGTATTGAAAAGAGAATTAATATTAATGAAATATTAATATTAATAATATTAAATATTAATATTAATATTAATTAATATTAATTATTATAATTAATTAATTAATATGAATATTAATCATTATTGTAGATGCCAAACTTGAAGAACTATTAGTAGAATGTTTGAGAAACATATAAAAATAATGCATTGAAAGAGCAGCTTTGGCGCGAAATAGGCTCTCATACAAATTTATCACGTACGTAGCAGTCTTTTGTGAAAGTATAGAATACATACATTATTTTCCAGCATCAGACATGCTGAATGTCTAGTACGAGTTCCTGACGTTAAATTACTCGAAATACGTTTTCGTATTCCTCCATACATTTCACACAGTTCCCTGACGTTACCGCTAGGGGCGCTGGTGTGAAATGTATGGGGAATACGAAAACGTATTTCGAGAAAATTAACGTAAGGAACTGATACTAGACACTCTGGTTACTTTAAAATTAGAGAGATTAACGTGACAATGCGCCATCATACAGAGTATTCGTTCAACGTGGTGCCTTTGTATTGCCATTGCTTGCACTGTGTTTTATTTTTCACTGTTGTAAATTAATCGATAATAATTGAGTAATGTATGGACGGTCATCCAATAGCACATTCTGGGAACTTTTATACGGTTTTTTAATGTTATGTATAGTCCCACTATCCCTGACGTGATATTATTTTCCCACATTTCACCAATTGATTGATTTGTCCCACATAATAAGGCTATTGCAGCTAACTACAGCGGTTACACTTTCCTCTTCTCTCTTCAGTATTATCTATCTCCTCTATATCTCTAAGGTCTGCTGAAAGAATAGCCATTACTGGCTTAATCACGCCTTTGTATATATTGTTATTGTGTTTTGTAAATTTGTACAATTAAGAATTTTAAAAAATAGTACTTACCTAGTTTTTATGTTAGTCAGAGCCTTATCCGTTCACCTGTAGGTGTTTGGGCACTCATTAACTTCTCACTTAAATTTCGAACGTTCTTTCTCTGTTTCATCTCTTTCAGAGAATCTATGCAAGCAAAGATAGAATAGTGAAAGAATTTCCAAAATTCGAAATTTTACGTAGAACCGATAGAATGAGCATTCGCTCGTTAAGGTCTAAAAGTCTAAACCCACCTTTAAATACTAGTAGTTGGAGTTTGGGTGTTTTTGTTCAGTAAATTGTTTATTTACCTGTAAAGAGGACAAGTAAGGATTTTGGTCTATGCGCGGACATCCGAAAGGTGCGCACTTAGTCGCATCGCAGAGTGAATCGCAGGATTGCAACTTCTAAAAATTAATTTTCTGCGTTGCGCTTGCGCCCGGCATGGCAGCGGGCCCGTCACAATATTCTGCTCCTTTTGTTTTTTTTTTATTCCGAGGCCTAAGGCCGTGGCCCCTCTCACATCCGTTGCCGGGTGTCTCTGGTACGCACGCAGGTATTTCCAGTGGCGTCTGGCGGACTTTGACCCCCTGTGTGGCCTCTTCTGGACAATATTCTGCTCCTCGGGTAAATGTGCGAGCCCCTAGTGCTCTTGGCTTTAGGAAAGTCGTGACCCATTTGATGAAGACGAGTTTGGAACACAATTAAAAATTAATAATATAATAAAATAGTTGAATAGTTGGCAGTATACTCAACCGACTTTCGCCTGTCTCAATGGTGACAACAACAACAAAAAACAAAACATATTTTTTTCTTGGGAGGGTTTTGGGTAACTAGGATTTTGCTTGGTTTCACGACCAAAGACCAAAGAATATGTCAAATTCTTGGAGGATCAAATTGTATTTCTTTCTATTGTCATTTGTCAATGTTAAATATTGTGAGTGAGCTGAGGCGCTGAGCTTGCTTGAAAGCCGAAGTCCGAAGCACTTCTTGGTGGTTGGTGTGGTTGCATTGAATATTGTTCATTGTAATAAGAATTTACAGTAACTAAAAGGTGAGTACTGTTATATTTTCGTAACGAAAACTGTATCAAATTAATAATAGCCATGCCGTTTTATGTACATACGGTACATTCTTGCCTATTACATACCTAATTATTCATTCCCATATGGCGAGTAAATGTTTCGGCGTTTACCATATTTTTAATAATACTATTTTTACATAATGTAATCAAAGATAGAAGAATTATCCATTAATCATCAGTATTTATCTTACTATTATTAGTACCCTAAACCCAGTTGAATTTAATACATAGTTATAAAGTTAGAAGTAACCTTTCTTTCCTTGATCTACATTCACCGTCCAAACTACTTTCGCTAATTAGGTTCCTACCTACAATATGATGCAATTACGTTTTTAAATGACACATATTTCCGGGTTTTCTAGAATATAAGTGTGCAGTTTAAGTAAGTATTTGAATTACACACATAGTTTGTCTTTATGACATTTATATTATTGTGTAAAGAATGGTCACATAAATATCACATAGGTAGGTAGAGTAAAGATGTAATGATTCTGTGATTTTGAATCCTCCAGAACCTTGTTAGTACCTATGTATTATAATTAATAACATTTGGCACCAGTATTATGATGATAAACCTGTTGTTTTAAGCCTAGAAAACCACAAAAATGACAACAGAAAGTAATAAAACAACTTTATTGTTAAAAATGTATTGTTGTTACAAATATTCCAGACTAGTTGACCTGCTAAAATTTGTGTCATCTCATTATAAAATGTGTCAATACAATACAATACAAATGTTTGTAGGGACTTTGTGCCCACTTCCAATAGGGCCGTGTGTTAAATGTATAGAGTAAGAATTTATGAGTGCCTACTCTTGATTAATTGTCTAAATTTGGTAAGAATTTATTTACCATAAGAATTACAATATTGTCTAAATAATATAAATAAATAATAAATCACGTCATAAGTGCACAATTTTGTATTCCTTCTTTGATATTCTTTTTGGAAGTTTAATTATGTAATATTTGTATTGGTGATGCAATTTTCTGCACACGATGTGCCCTATTTACTTCCCAATTCTCGGAGTAAGAATTTTGTAGTATTGAACCAAATAATTTAAAATATACTACAATAATATCAAGCTTTTACAGCTGTTTCTACAAGTCTTAATGAATATCCATTGTTTCTACCAATAACAAGTGGATATAATTCAAATGTCTCAAAATTACTTCAAATCTCAAACAAATACAAGTGTAAACACTTGGGTATATTATGTCAGATATTTTTGTGTCATTTACTTACATCACATCCACCTAGAAACAGGGCTCTCCCCCTTTAAGTAGAAGTAGAGTTTCCTAGCACAATTTGACACCCCTTTAATGTGACTTTTGCATATATAAATTGTTAAGTACCATTTACCTAATTTCAACACAAAAGATCACAGATTTACTCTGGTTGTACAGTACATTTATACTAATCGTTTGTTTGAATTGTAGGTAGTGAAAGAATTTTCAAAATCAGGGAAATTTCAAAAATTTTTACTCTAATGGTACTTTTTATCCCGGTAATGTTGTGTTCTCGTGGGAATGGGGAATGAGAAAACTATATCTATATCACGTGGGTAGAGCCAATAGTGATCAGCTAGTACACAATAATCCTGTTATTGTGATATTGTTAAATTCCATGTTAGTTTAAAACCATACAAAATATTGAGCTACAGATCCATCGAGGTGGGTAGAGATGGAACGCACATAGCATCTCTCATAATGCAGCGCTCACAATGTATTTGCTGGAGCCAAATTTGCCAGTCTTGGAGCTATCCGCGGGTTTGATTCCAGTGCACAGTTTGCCTTCTACACTCAATCAGTTTCTATTCTTCCATCTCTGTTAAAATTCAGGTGTCAGTTAATTTCTTCATACTTTCACTTAGTTTCCATGATAGGTGTATTTTTTCTAGTTGCGAATGTATAATAAATAGCTTTTCAGTCTTTATTATTTTTAACATAAAAGCATCCCTCCACACGGTAGTTTTTTAAAGCCCGTTATAAAAGCGTTAAAATAAATCAAAATTAAATGCATGTGTTGCATTTTCAGCGCAATGTTGTATTTTAAGTGCTGGGTGATCGCGTAAAGTTCAATTTCACGCGTTAAAAAACGTCACGTTTATTTAAGGCCTTCTATAGTTTTTTTACTCGTGCGAATGGGGCCTTATGCATCAGGTACCATAGGTATTTCAGGTGTCATTCTAGAAAACGTCTTAAGGTGGGTGTCGGATGTTTGCAGGAAGGACCTTTAGGGATTACGATCGCATAAGTGCAATATGAATTTTTTTTTTTTAAAGTACTTACTCATTTCATTTCAGATTTCTAAACCATGGACACCTCAATGACTGGCAACCAGATAAGAAAAACGTTTATTGATTTTTTCATAAACAAGAAAGCTCATAAATATGTTCACTCGTCATCCACTGTACCTCTGGATGATCCAACACTTCTTTTCGCTAATGCAGGAATGAATCAGTTTAAACCCATATTCTTGGGGAGTGTTGATCCTAACTCTGATATGGCTCAATATGTCCGCGTTGTCAACACGCAGAAATGCATTAGAGCTGGAGGTAAACATAATGACCTTGATGATGTTGGAAAAGATGTTTATCACCATACGTTCTTTGAAATGATGGGCAATTGGTCATTTGGGGACTACTTTAAAAAAGAAATATGTTCATGGGCATGGGAACTTTTAACAGATGTGTATAAACTGTCAGGAGATCGACTGTATGTGACTTACTTTGGTGGAGATGCAGCTTCTGGTCTGGAACCTGATTTAGAATGTAAAGATATCTGGCTAAAGTTGGGTGTGCCTGAATCTCATATTTTGCCTGGCAGTATGAAAGACAATTTTTGGGAAATGGGCGAAACAGGCCCTTGTGGTCCATGCTCTGAATTGCATTATGATAGGATAGGTGGACGTCAAGCTGCCCATCTTGTCAATATGGACGATCCTGATGTCCTGGAAATATGGAACTTAGTGTTTATTCAATACAATAGAGAAAAAGATGGATCCTTGAAGTTACTGCCAAAAAAGCACATTGACTGTGGGCTAGGTCTAGAGAGATTAGTGTCAGTTATTCAAAACAAAAGGGCAAATTATGATACAGATTTCTTTATGCCTATATTCAAAGCTATTGAAAAAGGTACCGGTATGAGACCGTATTCCGGTAAAGTAGGGTCAGAAGACGTTGATGGCGTAGATATGGCATATAGAGTGTTAGCTGATCATGCTCGCACACTGACGATCGCGTTATCAGATGGTGGCGTACCTGACAATACGGGTAGGGGTTACGTACTTCGTAGAATTTTGAGACGTGCTGTACGTTATGCTTCCGAAAAACTAAATGGTAAACCAGGATTTTTTGGATCCCTAGTTTATGTTGTAGTAAAATTACTGGGTGAAGTTTTCCCTGAAATAACTAGAGATCCTGAATCACTTATTCAACTTATAAATGAAGAAGAATTGCAGTTTTTGAAAACGCTGTCGCGTGGTAGGAACTTGCTTAATAGAACTATGGAGAAGTTGAATGGAACCATAGTTCCCGGTGACGTCGCATGGCGCCTTTATGATACCTATGGTTTCCCTATAGACTTAACTTATTTAATGTGTGAAGAAAAAGGCCTTACAATTGACATGGAAGGGTATGAAAAAGCGAAGAAAGAGTCGCAATTGATTTCACAAGGAAAAGCAGCAGGACAAGAAGACTCTTTGGCTTTGGATATATATGCTATAAATCATGTACAGAAGACTGGAATCCCTGTCACCGATGACTCACCCAAATATGGTTATGTAGCATCTACTAATGAGAAAGATGCTATTTATGAATTTGCGTCATGTTCAGGAACTATTTTAGCTTTACGCAGAGACAAACAATTTGTCAACGAGGTGAATTCCGGTCAAGAATGTGGAATTATTCTCGATAGAACAAATTTTTATGCAGAACAAGGAGGCCAAATATTTGATGAAGGCTATATGGTAAAAGCAGATGATGATAGTGTCGAATTTATGGTAAAGAATGTACAAGTCAAGGGAGGATATGTGCTACATACTGGAAAAGTTGAAGGAGTACTCAAGGTTGGCGACAAATTGAATTTACACCTCGACACTGAGAGACGACGACTTGTCATGAACAATCATACGGGAACACATGTACTGAATAATGTATTACGAAAAGTGCTCGGAAATGAATCAGATCAAAGAGGTTCTCTGGTAATGCCAGATCGTCTCCGGTTTGATTTTACTAATAAAGGACCCATGTCTTCACAGCAAATAAAGGAAACTGAAGATCAAATTAAAGATATCATAAACAAAAATAAAACGGTCTATGCCAAACATACACGTTTAACTGATGCTAAGAAAATAAAGGGTTTAAGAGCTATGTTTGATGAACATTACCCTGATCCTGTACGTGTTGTATCAGTTGGAGTTCCAGTAGAGGAACTAGAACATAATCCGGATGGCTCAACTGGTTATGAAACATCAGTAGAGTTTTGTGGAGGTTCTCACTTACATCAAACTGGTCACATTGGCGACTACGTGATTGTCAGCGAAGAAGGTATAGCTAAAGGTATTAGAAGGATTGTTGCCTTAACGGGACCTGAAGCAATGAAAGCTATCAACAAACTGGGTACATTAGAAAATGACGTTAATAATATATCAAATCTTATTAAAGATCAAAGTGAAAATGTAAACCAAAAAGAAATTGTCAAAAAAATTGTAGATCTTACCAATGAAATATCCCAAGCCCAAATATCATATTGGAAAAAAGATGAACTCAGAACTCTGTTGAAAAACTTCAAAAAACAACTTGATGATAAAGAAAGAGTCGCAAAAACAGCAACTATCAATCAAGTCATAGAAAAAGCGAAGGATATATGTTTAAAAAAGAAGGACGACAAAGTTATTGTATCTGAACTAAAAGCCTTCAATAACACAAAGGCCTTAGATAATGCCCTGAAACAAGTAAAACAACTTTGCCCTGATACAGCAGCCATGTTCTTTTCTACTGACGATGAAACCAATAAGATATTCTGTCTCGCAGCAGTGCCTAAAACTGCCATAGAAAAAGGTTTGTTAGCATCAGAATGGATTCAGTCAGTTGTTCCAGTAATTGGGGGTAAAGGAGGTGGCAAAGCAGAATCTGGCCAAGCCTCTGGCAATAAACCAACCAGTCTTAGTGAAGCTATTACAATTGCAGAAAAGTTTGCTCACATGAAACTATCATAACTTGTATGACGATAAATGGTTAAGACAATATAAAACCAAGCCTATCATTATCTAAGTAATTTCTTTAAGTATCTACTTTAACTGCTTCTGCCACACAACGTGTACCTTCTTAAATATTCGTTTGTCCTTCAAGGTCACTAGATATTAGATAATATTCCGCTTACGAGAATCATGGCAGGGAGCTTATTTCACGGTCTTATTGCGGAGTCATTATAAATGGAATAAGAACACCAATTTAATTTTATTTGGTGCCTGGATTTTTAGATGGTACACATATTGAACATCGTCCGTACATTAAGATTTTCGTCGTCTATTTTTTAATTTTCACTGTCATCATTGGTCACTCATAATTTATAAATAATATAATTCTGTTTTTATGATTGCCATATTAAATTGGCTTAATTTTTTTTTGTTATAGAATAAATTAATACATACTTAAATGCTTTATTAATTACTAACCGATGCCCGCGAGGTTGTGGCCTAAAGCCTAGTCCTTACCCAAGAAATAATTGAATCTATACCTTTCATTCATTGCATTATAATAGCGACAATAAGAAAAGTGCCAATGGACACATTCTTAACTTTTGTAAGTTTTTAGCAAATTAAGTCTAATTTAAATTACTTATTAGCCTTAAAGGTCTAGATTACTCTATATTGTAATTGGTATGAGTAACCGTTTTAGGAGTATTTCATAATAAGTCCGAGACGCCCAGGACTTTAATTGGTTGTGCCATAGCGGCTGGCACGTAAGATTTTGTTGCCTTTCATCATCAACATTTCATCCCAAGGCTTAATACACTGTATACACTTAATAAAACTGGTTTAATTTTTTTTCAAAATAACAATAATGGTGCTATATTTAAATTCATTCGGCCATTTCGGATATAACCCATTATATGTGTGCCCGGTGACGGCAATAGACTTGCCCCCTATTACGTGGGACTAAAAATACTCGCAATTTGTGGGTGTTTAATGCAGCTCTGCCTACCCCTTCGGGGATATAGGCGTGATATGTGTCTTCATAATGAAAAAAAAAACCTTTCATCAAAATAAATTCAGCCGTCGAGGCTTAAAAAATGGGACCAACAAATAAATATTATAATTAAATTAAGTTACTTCCGCAATATATACACTGGTGGACTTATCGGCTTCTTTTGACCTCGTCATTGTTACGTAGGTACACTTAAAATAGAGGTTAAGCTATACACTTAAATTAGGGTGCAAAGGGGCTCTACCAACATCTTTAGGGCCCCAGCGACCTCACCTGCTAGTGGCGCACCTGCTGATCAACGGACGAGGCTCGTTAATTTACGGTACCCATGGAGTGGCTTCGGCCCCTACGTGGGTACCAGGTGGTACAACAGTGTTAGTCCGGGGGGGTACCACCGTGCAGCTGTGCTAAAGCCCCCCAAGTAACCCAGCCCAGGCTGGGTTGCGTTAGGGGTTCAGCAGCTGCACTGCCGGGCCCGGAGCGATGTATGGTGCAGCAGGCATGGGACCAGTGGGGCCGAAGCGGAGTCTAGTGTGGGTGGTTTGGGTCGATTCGCCGGCCAGGGAGACCCTTAGCAACGGCGTTGCCGCGGCCGCCCGCAACAGTCATGGGGCCCGCCTGGGACCAACCACCCCAGGAGGCTGCCCCACATGTTGCGCATAATCCTGATGTGGGATCGCCGCTCCGGGTGGTAACCGGTGTGGGGTAGCGGCGGCCTTGCGTCCGGCGGGTCGGCTCCGACCTAACCACACGGTTCCAGACGAAGCTAGCCCCTGCGCTTTGTCACTTACTGCTGCACCAAATGTCGCCCTGTCTTCACGCTTCTTCTTCAAATTTATTATGGCAGTGCGACATAAAAAAACAAAACGTTCCGCAGCGGTCCCAGGAAACCCCACAACTTCACTTTTCGAGGTGGAGTTCACCAACATCCGTGGACTCAATGCGAACCTCGATGCCGTCCACCATCACCTAGAGACGGCACGGCCCGCTGTGATGTTCCTCACGGAGACAAATACGCCGCCCTGACGAAACGTCTTACCTGTGTTACCCCGGCTATGTCATCGAGGAACAATTTCGAGATAAAGCCGGGGTGTGCGTGTTCGTTAGGGCGGATGTTTGCTGTCGCCGGTTGCGCTGCCTAGAGAACCCCTCCAACTCCGTCCTCTGGCTGCACGTAGACCATGGCTCTATGAGCCAGATCTACGTGTGCGTCTACCGTTCCCACACAGGGGATTCTGAGACAACAAAGCTCTTCCAGTACCTCAGCGAGACGGCTGATGATGCGCAGGTGCGGTTCCCGAACGCTGACCTAGTGTTTCTGGGGGACTTCAATGGCCATCACATTGAATGGCTGGGGTCCCTCAGGACTGATCATGCGGGTAGGGCCGCCCACGCGTTCGCTCTCTCCCACGGTCTGACCCAGATGGTATGCGGGATCACCCGGATACCAGACAGGTCAGATCACGCGCCCGCTCTGCTGGATCTACTGCTGACGAGTCGCCCAGCCCAGTACAGTGTTTCGGTAGGAGCCCCATTGGGGTAGTTCCGACCACTGTCTGGTTCACGCTGGCATGAAGGTGTCACCTCCTGCACGTGCTGTAGAAATGGCACGACGTCTATGGCACTACTCGTCAGCGGATTGGGACGGTCTACGCAATTATTATGCGTCCGTCCCCTGGAGCCAGCGCTGCTTAGTAGGAAAGGCTCCTTCGGAAAGCGCTTCTGCGATTGCTGGCGAGATCAGTTTAGGGATGGAATATTACATCCCTTTCACTGATGTCGCCAGTATCCGCAGAGCCCGTCCCTGGTTCGGGTGAGATTGTGCCAAAGCTGTTCGACAAAAACAGTCGGCATATCGCGCCTGGATCAGGGCCCGGCTGTGCGCGACCCAAACGTGGGCCACCTCAAAGCAGCGTACAACCGGGCCACAAAAATCCAGCAAGAGGACCTTTAAGAGAGCGGATGCCCAGCGCGTCGCGCGGCTTGGTCAGGAGCTCACTTCCCATCCCACGGGCAGCCGTGGATATTGGCAACTGGCCAAAGCCGTGCAATCTAACTTTTGTCAGCCCTCGCTGCCACCGCTGCGTTACCCAGATGGAACACTGGGCTCACAAAGCCCAAGAGAAAACGGATATGCTCGCAGACCTCTTTGCGGCTAATTCCCGGGTCGACGACCGTGGCCTGCAGCCCCCCGCCATCGCCAACTGTGGCCACACTATGCCTGACATTGTACTCAGGCATGCGATTTACGGGCAGTGCTGCGATCACTCGACACGCGGAAAGCCAGTGGCCCTGACGGCATTCCAACGGTGGTACTACGGAACTGCGCAGCTG
>OY748291.1:10749721-10845449 GCA_963556515.1 Nudaria mundana
TAAAGCGATTCTTTACATCGCACCAGAGGTGTCTGCTGTACAAGACGCAGATTAGACCCTGCGTCGAATACTGCTCTCACCTCTGGGACGGCTCCGCGAAGTATTTGCTGGACGCTCTCGACCCTATGCAGCGACGGGCTATCCGTATTATAGATTGTCCAGAGGTAACGGGAAGCATTGAGCCGCTAGCTCAGCGCCGAACAATAGCTTCCTTGGCCGCATTCTACCGTATTTACCCCGGCGAGTGTTCTGAAGAGCTCTTCAATCTGATCCCACCCTCTTCCTTGCGATCCCGAACAACGATAGTGGCCTGGAACGCCCTGCCTATGCACGTGTTTCCCTCCCACATCACCCTGGGTTCTTTAAGCGGAGCGTGAAGAGGCACATCAAGTAGGTCGTCAAGTTGAGGGCCACTCTCTATAGTATTGTGCGCTGTGAGTGACCCACAATCGCTAGACGTAGTCACGACTTACCACCATGCGGCCTGCGTCAATTTGACGAACCCATAAAAAAAAAAAACCTTTACTCCACGTACTTCATTCCTTCAAAATTCGAAATCCAAATTCGCAACGTGTTACTTCTAGAGTGCCGGTACCATGTCTCTTTGTAAAAACCTGTCTGTACACAAATTCTGTTATCAAAAGACGTAGACCGCAGACGTAGACGTAGGCGTAGATCAGTTCTGCGAATTAGGGTGAGGGTAAACCTATGGTAAATGGTGGAATATCATATAATAATCATAACATAGTCACTACATATTATAAAACAAAGTCGCAAAAAGCATACTCACCATGGAATCCTAATATTTCATGAATGCCAAAAAATAGTGCTGAAATAGTGCTAATTAGTGCCCAAAGGAAAAAAATAGTGCTCTTATACTTAAGAAATTACAGCCATAGTTCGATGAGTATGCTGGACGAAGGTTTCGCCGCATACTCACCTCCGTTTGTGGAATCTGTGTACGCTTCAACCAGAATTCATACTTAAAAAAATTGTGCCCAAAGAGTGCCAAATGGTGCCCAAAAAGAAAAAACGGTGCTCTAATAACTCCGGAGTTATAGGCTTCGCTAAGTGAGTATGCTGGGCGTAGGTACTACGCCCAGCATACTCACTTCACTACGCGAATACCGAACGATCATTGCTTGTAGGGGACATATTTCCCAAAAAAAATGTCTGGGCACTAATAACTACTACTACACTATAATACTATAACTAAAAGGAAATACGTAGGTCACACTATAAGTTTTGCGTAATTTAAAAAACATACATAGCATCATGCCTTTTTCCCCGAAGGGGTAGGCAGAGGTGTGCAAACACACCCACATCGCGCCAGCTATGTTAGGTCCCATTTAATAAGGGGCGAGCCTATTGCCATTTACCGGGCACAAGTTCCAGACTCTGGGATAATTATCTGGGTAAAATTCTAAAGAGAATTATACATTATCCACCAGACCCGGGAATCGAACCCGAGACCTCGAGCGTGGCAGTCCGTACATAGTACCATTGTGCCACCGAGGTAGTTCTTAAAAGAACTTAAAAAAAAAACAACATGTTAAAACCATACCCCACATCCCGACTAATTCACCTTATAAAAAAACAAAATCCAAATTGCACAACAGCTGTTCTCTTTGAGACAGTCTTGATAATGCCTCGTTTAGAGGCGAAACAATTGTCGACGTCTTTTTGTCTTTTTTAACTCTGCGAAAAATAATGCTATTAGGTTTTTTAAAAAGTTTTTAACATCTTACTTACCATTACTTTGTCATGGATTTTCGCCAGGTAACGCCTGTTTCCATCCAACATTGCCAAGGTTAAGCAACATGGACTCAGGCCGGTCTTAGGATGGGTGACCATTTCTTAAGACACAGACCCCTCCGTGCCTCGGAGAGCACGTTAAGCCGTCGGTCCTGGTTGTCATACAAACATGTATATGGCAGTCGTTAGGGGTAGTTGGAGCCCTAAATCGAAAATACGACCTGTCTAACTACAGAACTTCGATATCGCCCATGGGTTGTGAAGGTCAGATGGCAGTCGCTTCACAGAAAATATCAGTTCAGACGAATCCTAGTTAGACTGGAAAGCCGACCCCAACTGAGTTGGGAAAAGCCTCGGTGAATGATATCAAGCTACGGAAGGACATTTAAAAGCCACCTTGACCAAATATACATACTTCAATTAAGAATCCTAAAAGAAATTGTTCTTGAAAATATAAAAAAAACTACACAAATGACTACCATCAACTCTTCCAGTTCTGCAACATAATACCGATACATGAGAAAGTGTAATTGAACATACTTAACGAAGAGTATTTCAGTGAGAATTTTAAAAACCCGAAATCATCGGGGGACACTAATCGTGTAACCCGTAGTGTCACTAATAAGAAACTTTCACTACCTCGCTATACGAACCTATGCGGGAAAAGAACACTTAAATATATAGTATGTACCCCATTTAATAAACCAACTTCCTGTCCCTCAAAGATAGAATCACCAACAAAAAATTAAAACTTAAAAATTTAGTTTTAAATTTAAAATTTAAATCTCAAAAAATATTTTCTTGCAAATTAAAATAAATAATTACTAAATGTGACTTTTTAGTGATGGAGCATCCTGTATAGTCACAGCTATGCGCTGTACTATGGTACCTACATCTATGTGTGGCTGTTGCTCGAAGTGGCGGCGGCGGCTGCGTCCAGTGTGGTGTCGACTCACTCGTCACCGATATGGGCCAACTTTATATTTTTCTACCTCCCATGATAATATTCATTAGGTACTTAACGTAAAAAATTGTGCTTAGAATACCTACATTAGAATTAATAAGATTGACGACCCGAATGGACGGTAATACTCGAAGGAGTTTTTGTTGCATCGTATTATTGCAATTCATATGTATGTGTTTTTCTTGTAAGATTTATATAAATAAATAAATAAATATAAACACAGACACGTCAAATTTCCGTCGTTTTTGCGTCGGGGGTTATAAGATTGTTATACAAAATGTAAGTTATTCGAAAGTTTCGAACTCGACTGTACTAAATCTAATGTTATGTAAAAGTTTACAATTAAATTTAATGGTGTTCTAGGTCAAAAGTCAAGCGAAAATTGGACTGATATTAGGCACTATTTCAAGCACAATTTTTTAAGCCGTAAATTGTACCTATAGCTCGTTCGGTATTCGCTTAGTGAAGTGAGCATACTCACTTAACGAAGCCTATAACTCCGGAGTTATTAGAGCACCGTTTTTTCTTTTTAGGCACCATTTGGCACTATTTGGGCACAATTTTTTAAAGTATGAATTATGGTTGAAGCGTACACAGATTCCACAAACGGAGGTGAGTATGCTGGGCGAAACCTTCGTCCAGCATACTCATCGAACTATGGCTGTAATTTCTTAAGTATAAGAGCACTATTTTTTTCCTTTGGGCACTAATTAGCACAATTTTTTGGCATTCATGAAATATCAGGATTCCATGGTGAGTATGCTGGACTTGTGTTTTCACCAATGGAGGATAGAGTGGTTCTTGAGGAAGGTTTTTGAGTATTTAGTTTGTTAAGCTGGCGAAGCCGCGGGCGACCGCTAGTAAGATATAAAAGATAAAGCTTAAACCTAAAAATATATAAAGATCAAAGGTAAAAGATAGAGGTATAATACCTATACTAATGTAACGGACATGGTTATCTACTTGTACTTTACACATTTACACATGGTCGAAACGTCCGGCAATAAAAAGGTCCTAAGGAGTTTTGTTACATCTTAATATATAGTAGGTATATAAAAAAACGAAGTGGCATTATATTTAATTTCCATAGACACGCAAACAGCCGATTTTTGCCGACTTTATGATATATTTATTAGGTATCTATATTTTGGCTAATTTACATGTCTTAAAAAATTATAGCCTATGTATTATTCTGATAAATTAACTACATTATTATTGTCGAGTTTCATTAAAATCCGTTATATAATTTTCGTTCATAGGAGGACTAAGATCCAAACACTCATACAAACTTCCCCTTTATAATATTAGTAGGATGTGCTGAACCAAAAGAGGGTTTGACGGTTAAAGAAGTAAAGACAAACATTAACCATGCGGGTAGCCATCACGGCATGACACTCACTATATTCAACAACGAAAACGATTGTGTTTAAAAATTATTTAATGAACTTTTAAGAATTTATTTAAATTAAGTTCATGCAAATATTTATTAAACCATTCACATATTTCACTAACAATATCTACATAGTTTATTTATAGAAATTATTTATTACAAATATATTCATATAATTATTTGGTTGGTCTTTTACGACAGCACCAATTCCATTGTGAGAGGACTCTCACTGTGAGGTGGTGCATTTATGATATAATAATTTACAGCAACTATTTAGTGATTCTAATAATACATAACAATAACATTATTCTTGTCCGAAGCCTTCAGTTTCTTCAATAGCATAGTTCAGTTTTTCGCAAAGTTGTTCATAGCTTTTGTATGGTGGTAAGTCGAGGCGATTGAAGCAAGTATGCGAACGGGGTAGCCAGGTGTCCTTCCCAACCTATGGAACAAAACGTTACTTAGTCACGCCATCAAGTTGATCGTAAGTGTAGGTTTCCGTTCCTCCTGTTAATTCTAATATCGGCGTTATTAAAACCATTATTTTGTGTTGTCACAGAATAAAGTATTATGGTTTTAATTTGTCTGATAAAAGTACATAAATCAATGCCATAACTACATTATCCACTTTCTGAACCTTCTCAGACAGCTGGGTAGATAGCATTGACGTGAATCACAGTTTCTAATACGTCATAAGTGGGTTCATTATAACCTTGGTCATATCTAAGATTGTGGACGCCTTGATTGTGACTATGTAATTGAAGCTGTTTGCACTGTGTAAATAAGAATATTTCATAGTTTTGGCTGCACTTACAATGTAATAATAAAGCATGGAAAAGAAACTTAGTTATAGAAGATGTTTTGTTACTGGGGAATGTGTACTTATCGTAATAGAGTGATGTAATGTAAAGTAATGCTCAGATATCTGACAGATAGCCTGCAGGTTCAGATCGTCCAGAGGGCTTTTTGTTCCATTTTCAACCTTATCGATTAAGATCCGTAGTCTACTTTAACCTTATCGTTTGAATTATCTGAGACTGCAAGTGGACTGTTGATGTGTAGCCCTTAAAAGTATTATTTCATATACGATTATAGGACAAAATTTGATACAGCAAAATTTTACCAGCAGTTTCAACGTGTAATTATGTGATAGAAAGTATCCAAATTTTCTAGTAGAGAAGATTCTTCTCAATAGAAATGAATCGCCGTTCGTTTGTCTCGCTAAAACTCGAGAACGACTGGACAGATTTGTCAAATTTTGGTCTTGAAATATTCCAAGTTCAGGGAAGGTTTAAAAGGTGATACGAAGTTCGCCGGGACAGCTAGCTAGTAAATAAAGTAATGGTTAGATGTACCTTTTCTATACAAAACCTCTGCGGACCGTTAGACCCCATCAGCTCAGCGAACGATCCGACCGGCACTCGACACGTGCCCGTCACGAACTGTAGTAGCCGCGCTCGCTTCTCATTGTCCATTTGACGTACAAACTGAAAACACCAATTGCAGTACAAACATTAGCATCACGTTTCGAAAGTTTCCAATCATTTTATCTGATTACCGCTATTTTACAATAACTTTTTACATATTAGTATAGAGGTGAGCTACCAACTCGGGCGCGATAAGTTGAAACTCACTTTAAGTTATTAATAAGTTGAGCTGTTCCAGAGTTAACCAAAAGCTACAACCAAAAATGGGGCACGAACGAAATCTTAATAAAAAAACATTTTGTGGTGTGTGCAAGTGGTACTTTCATTATAGCTTCTAATTACAGACATACGTCACGCCTGTATCGCCGAAAGGGTAGGCAGAGATGCATTACACACCCAGTCTTTGTCAATATATTTTTGGTCCCACATAATAAGGCGCAAGCCTGTTGCCGTTAGCGGACGGGCGCTATAGAAAGTTCCTTACCACTCTGTAATTCAAACCAAATCTCCGTGTAAGCCGTGTTTTTACATCAGTACTGTTTAGCGATAAATGAAGTCACGAAGCGTTTATTGTGACAAAGTTCCAACCCACTGTCCTCATGCGCAGTTTATACCACTAAATAGAATGTCAGAAGTCTGATGACGTCAGTTGAATACAAACACAGACCTGCCAGAACCAGGCAACTTGCTTGCTAGTGCGTGTGTAATGCCGGTATATCGTGTTCCGTTGCCAATCGTCCACGTCCACTTCCTGCATTCCGCACAGCATCAGTTCTAATTCGCGCTCGTCGAAATATTTCAGCCATTCTAGGGGCACAACCTATGAGACAGTTAAATTACCTTGTTATATTTTGATTTACATCTATTAACTTGAAAAGTAGAACCATCACATCATAAATTATAAAAACCTACATCTAATATTCACACTAATAATATTACGAGAATAGATTTGTATTTTTGTAAGTAACGAATAAAGAATTTTTAAAAATTCTATCTCTATTAGAAAGTTGTCATGGTTAGCGAGTAACATACATAACGCTACGATAAATATACGATTGCTACTCCAATCCTATCGTAGTAGCAATAAAAAATGTTGCAAGAACCAAGCGGACGAAGTCGCGAGCAATCACTAGTAATTATATAAAAAATTGGTGTCAAGATATTTGCCGCACTCGCAATAAATAAATATGTTAGGACAATTCACACAACGCCATCTAGTCTCAAACTAAGCAGAGCTTGTGATATGAGTACTAGATAAACTGATATAAATACTTATACAGAATGAATTTTTGAAAAGGGCTTGGATGGCCAAATCCGAAACTTTGATCGCAGAATTTGATCCTTAACAGCGACACTATCGTATGGTGTAATAATAAAGGATGTTTTTTTTTCAAAATCAACGGGTTCAATTCCCAGCTAGGATTATTGGTTTTACAAAAATCTAATGGTTTTAAGTTTCATCAAAATCGGGCTCGTGACTTCTTTGAGCATTTTTCGCTATTCCTTATAGTTTCGAATTTGGCCATCCAAGCCCTTTTCAAAAATTCACCTGTATACATTTTTTTTGTTAATTCATACATAGTAAATACCCAGACTTCGGTACAAACGTATCTGTCTTCGCACAAAGTTTGTCCCGACCGGGAATCGAACCCGAGACTCCCGAGATACATAGTGGATATATATATATATACATATATTTCTTTTTATTTCCATTTTTATTTCTTTTACTCGCTATCCATCCAAAGGTTGTCTGGAAGTGATTGCTGTTAGCTATAAGGCCGCCTACTGTCTGTAAGTGGTGTCTCCTAAATGTTCATTTTCTTGTGTACAATAAAGAGTATTGTAGGTATTGTATATTTCAGAAAGTTATGCACATCTTGGTATAAATAGTTGCTTTTGTAAATAACGCGACTTACTTCATTAAAACCGTCCAAGAACGCGGATGTTTGTTCCTCTATACCTCGGGTCATTCTCCACTGAGTTACTAATTGAAGATATTGCTCCTTATTGGTCTGGAAATACAATATTATCACGTCATCAACTGACACATATCTTATAAATAATTAAAATTAAAGTGCATTTGTATTCTGAAATTCACAGCTTTTCACTGGATGCAAATAAAGGTAAAGACAAACTCATCCTTCGTATGCGACGTATGCCACGCATTATGACATCTGAACAAGATCTGGCCAATACAATTTGTATGCTTACAAACACACTTGTGATTCGCGTGTTCCCATATTATCTATCTCTACGAAGCCGAAATTAGCCGATTGTCTCTTTCCAAAGGTCGATGTGCAATATTTATCGCCGGGTACTGTACAAGTGTTTGATTTTATGTCAATAACGTACAAGTTGTCAAGTATAAGTTGGTGTTCCAAAAGGGGCGCCACATTACATTAAAAACCTTCAAAAATACGATTTCAGAACAATTACTAAATACAAATAAATTAGTTCCATTTTTTGCCACACGCCACGTTATACTTGGCAAGCTGTTTAAGTTAGACGTTGTATACGTAGGACCAGTGTGTCGCTGTCTCTCACGTCGCATTGCATACGTCAAATACGTAGGACCAGTTTGACTTTACCTTTATTCTATTACCTATGTTAAAAGCGTAGAATATTCATAATAACGTACCTCAGTAACACGTTCCTTATCGCCGGCCGGTTTCAGTTCATGGTGTATAACTTGACCCAAAACTTCAAAATCGACGCTGTACCACATCTCTAAACCACACTCATCTATATTATTGTCTTTGATCCACACCAGAGAGTTGTAGAACTCGGGGTCAATGGATTCTATATCTTTCATAGTGAGCTTTTTATTCAGCATTCTCTTGTAGAAGGGCATCGTGAAACCGGAATAAATGAATCTACCGTGGTACAGGGCCATCGCAATAAATCTGCCTATAAATTTGAAATAAAGTAGATGGTCGGGATTGACGTAGCTGGCCGGGTTAATCTGCAAACTGTAATTGTTTTTGTTCGCGTACTCGAACAGACAGTACATGGGGTTGAGGACCTCGTGCGACAGCAAGAAGAACCACTCTCGACTGACGCCGCCGTAGTCCAGGCCCTCCTCGCCGCGGAATATTATGTACAATCTTCTTCGCAACTCGTACGCGGGCAGCCTCATTATCTGAAAGGGCAAGTTCATTGTTCAACCTGCGCGAGTGTGTAGCTATGTGGTAAACGTGTCGGCGTGTAGAGTAGGTACCTGGTGGTAGGAGTCCTCGAAGAGCGTGTTCCTGGCGAGCGTGATCTTGATGTGGCTGGGCAGCGCGTTGCTCTGGCACAGGTAGCGGAACTGGCTGAGCTTCCAGCGGAAGGAGCGCTCGTAGGCGCGCGGCACGGCGGCGTGGTGCGGGCGTGGCGCGCCGGGCCGCGGGTCCTGGAACGTGGTGGTGCGCGTGTTGTGGTCCACGAAGTAGCGCGCCCCGTCCTCCGTGAAGCGCACCTCCCAGCCGCCCGGCAGCGCCTCCTCCATGGCGCTCACTTCCTGGCCCTGCACACACCACTCTCACGTTAAACACAGTACACACACATCAACAGTCAATACGACGCGACGAGTTACCTGAGTTCTGGGATCTTCCCACTGCGTGGTGCGGTTCTTGTGGTTGACGTAGTAGACCCTCCCGTCGGGCTGCACGCGCCGCTCCCAGCCGGTGGGCAGTGCTCCCAGCGCGTCGTCGCTCGCACTGGTGCCGCCCGCTGCCACCACCACCGCGCTCGACACCGACACGCCGCTGTCCGCGGGGGAGATCGTGCCGATGACTGAATCTGTACATCCAATCTCATTCATTACCAACTATCACGTTAGGTACTATAAGTAGCTAATTTACGAATCCTTACATTAATACTGAAATACATTTTGTTATGTTATAATAGAGAGTAATCTCTGACTGGAACCTATAGATCCGATTTTGAAAATTATTTCACTGCATTATCCGCTATAGGGACCTCTCTATTCCAGTCATGTAGGTACAGTACGATTATTTCCACTTTGGCAATCAGGATGTCTCGGTTTTATTCGTTTTTTTTACATGGTAAATTTTTTTGAATTAAATGGCATGGTTTGCAATCATGCCATTTAATTCAAAAACAATTTTGCGAAGAAGTGAAGCTGGATTTGTTAGGTGACAGATTTATTATCAATATCTCTAACTCAGATAGTGAAAGCCATTTTAGACTGTATGGTCTCATTATAAAATAAACAATTAAAACTTATTATAAATAGCGCTTTTAAAAGATACATTTCCGGTCTATTCCACCTAGTTACATTAATGTAACTAGTTGGACATTTTCATTCCAAGTAGTTACATGATTTAGGAATTTTATTATGTAACTAATGCGACCACCTAGCTACATTGCAGTTACATTAATGTAACTGGTTGGACATTTTCATTCCAAGTAGTTATATGTTGTTATGTATTCCTAGTACATTTGAGGTTGGTGTCTTTTATAATGGACAATCATTTTCATCTGTACTCGGTGCACCTGTTGACCCATTTCTTTATTTTACATCGGGACAAAAAAATGTATCATGCGCTTAGTAGGGCAGTATGGATATATCTTACCATAGCCGCTTGGGTCCCGTAACTCTCTATTATAAGATACATAAACAACGAAAGTACTAGGAATACAGAACTACAAAAGAGCACTCGCCAACTCTTATCTCGCTCAGTTTGGTTTATTCAAAATGTGTTCGAAGAAGTTTTGTTCAGAAACCGTTCACCTTTGATCATGCTTAAAAAAATGTCATATAAATTCTTCTGTTTTATGCTTTGATGAGGTAGACAGAGCTGTTTATTGTACCCATATTTCGTTAGTCACATTGATGGTGAGGCCATCTTTTATTATAAATGACACGAAACTCGAATAAAATAATAGGACTACAGAACTACATCAGCACTCTCGAAATCTCATTCGAATCTCGATCCGTTTAGTTTATTTAAATGTGTCAACAGGTGCATCGAGTACAAATGAAAATGATTGTCCACTATAAAAGACACAAACCTCAAATGTACTAGGAATACATTACAACATATAACTACTTGGAATGAAAATGTTCCTAGTTACATTAATGTAACTGCAATGTAGCTAGGTGGTCGCATTAGTTACATTAAAATAAAATTCCTAAATCATGTAACTACTTGGAATGAAAATGTCCAACTAGTTACATTAATGTAACTACAATGACCACATTTCCTGGCACTAATTTAATATTTTGTGTATAGAATGCGATTTAAAAATTTAATCAAGCCACATCTAGGTTATTCTTAGGTCTGCTGTAAAAAATACATTTTTCCAGGTGGTTTTTCATTACTGTTTTAGACTGTAATATCCTAGTAGGATGTAATGAATATAAAGCAATGTATCTCGTGTAATTTGTAGTTCCGATCGTGCCTAGGCCCATCTTTCCCATTGAGCACAATGGGCACTTGCACAGGGCCCGGCGATGGTTAGGGGCCCCCTACTTTCTGCGACAAACTTTAAAATTTTAAACATCTCCCCTAAAATGTCTACCAGCTCTCGCTCTATTGAAAGTTTTATTATAATTTAAATTAGATAATGCTAATAAGTACGATAATTCAGTGTCTGAGATAGGTTATTGTAATCTGCATACCTGTATAGGCAGAACATGGTTCGAGCTTTTATATTCTGTGACATCTTGGAGATAATAGGTATATTATGTACCTGTGTTCTAAGATTAAATATATAAAAATATTTGGCGCCAAAAAGCCCGTATATACCTTTTGCTCACATTTTATGTAACTAACCTATGACAATCAGGAGATTAATTCCTTCCATAAATAGGTATCTTTTATTTGAGACCCCATTCGTCGAAATCCATCCAGCCGTATAAGCGCCGGACCTCGTCATGGGTCTGGATGTGGATACCCTCTCTCTGGAGACCATGGTCTCCAGTGGTAGTAGGTAGAACGTGGCCGTGTCTTTCTGCGAGCAGGAGATGCTCGCGAAGGAAACTGCCGAGAGGTAGAGGGAGCGTACCCCCCCAACTGAGTTTCAAAGTCGACGGCCATCGGCTCATCTACGCTCTAGACCATCGACCATCATGATCGGGACCTGAGGACGCGGGCTAGTCACCCGCAGTCCTGTCCGCGAGGCCCCAGCCCTGCAGCATGCAGATTCACTCACGGACGCGACGTGGGATAAAATTCGACCCCAAAGATGCGTGATAACACCCGATCCAACAACGCGACAGAGGCCATGTAGGTGGCCAAAGTCCGACGGCGCCACAGGAATTTTACTTTGGACGATCGACAATAAACGTAGGGGGCGATGCGGCTTAAGGGGCTACTTAAAAAAATAGTGGCCCCATTATCCTACCATGCCCAGGGCCCCCAATAGTTTAAAGACGGCCCTGATCGTGCCCGATGTCTGTCGAGGATTGTGGAGCGCCAAAGTGGAAATAATCGTACTGTACTTGTTTTAATCTACAATAAAAGATTGAAACAGTAGGAAAGAACTATAAAATTTGTCTATGGACGCAGGAATCATGAATGTCTCTTTAATTAACTTGTGGAGCATTATCCATTAATAAGTATCGACACGATAATGATGACTTTCTAAGGCCTTGCCGAATCAAGGGCAAATTGATTATACTCCCGGCATGAGTCAACTGTATTAAACAAAGCTATTTCAACATTGAGCTCGAACATTCTCTATTCATATTATTTATGCTGTAAATATAAATACCCGCGTTATAATCATATGCATATAACATTCATTGATGAAATTGCCAACCAAATTGGCAAAACAAATCGCAGTTGTAAGAGTTCTAAATAGGCATTTATACAAAGTGTATGTATAAGATACTAATTGAAATGAAAGCCAAAGGGTGTGTAAATGCACCTTTGCTTACACCATTTTGGCGTGAATATATTTTATGTAGGTATATTGAAATCAATTTCTCACAGAAGTTTTTGAGTTTTGATTGTGGCTTTGACAGATAATTACAAAATAACCTATGTTAAAAGATTTATTTTATCCCGCGAAATAGATAGAATTAAATCATTGAGCAAGTGTATTATCACTCACCTCAATAACTAGTTATCCCGGCGAACTTTGTATCGCCTCAAATATAAAAAAAAAGAATCTATATATATAATACGCCAGTGAAGCCGCTTCTCCTCCTAAACTAAGAGTCGCACAGTCAAGTGTGGCACACCGTTGGAAAGGTCGTGGTCTCAAGTGGTGCGATAAGATTAGAAATTTGACAAAAAGTTAATTTTAACATGATTTAAACTGGATTTATGATAATGCGCGCGATTTAGTAGCAATTAAAATTAAACAAAAAAATATATTCGCGCGTGCTATTTGAAATAATATTTTTTGACAAAAATCTTATTTAATTTTTTTAAAACTTTATTTAATATGTTTCATTCAGAGAAATTATTACTTGCGCAGTTTGCGCTACGGGTTGCTAGTATTTTAATATTTCATGCAAATGTATGTATTATTAATTATAACTGAAAAACGCGACGGACGGACAGACAGACAGACAACTTGTCGTATCAAATATATAGATAGATAAAAATCCTACTCCATCGCAGGTTGTATTCCTGCTATTAGGCATCTTTCTCTTTTTAAATCTTAGTCTTAATGTTACAATTACCAAAAGGATATCAGCTAGTTGTGATCTCTGTCTTTGTGATAGTAACGTATGTTAAGAGAACTGCCATGTTTTAGCAAATAACAGAACGACAAGCATTTTTCAACTAAATATGTTTACCAGAAGATATTTCTCTAGTTAATAATAATAATTCCCACGTGTCTACGTAAGCAATCGGTGTTCCGTAGATAAGATTATAAAATAAGTAGTAAGTATGATAAACTGATAATGTTATATGCATATGATTATAACGCGGGTATTTATATTTACAGCATAAATAATATGAGTAGAATAGTTAATTATGAATGATTCTATGTGTACTAGTAGTACATTATTATTACATAAATTACAATATTAATTCGATTCAGTACATTCCTAGGTGATTGAGGAAGGATAATGTTATACCTACGTAGATTATTTTAAGGTAATTGGTGTAAACACATTATAACTAAACTCATATTTTGGGTACTTCTTGCCATACTGTAAGTTTCTGCAGCTTCAGTAGTATCTATGATTGATTTAAAGTAACAGTCAGAGGATAATTACCACCCTCTTACTAGGAACTGTTTTTAAATCACTAATGCCGTATTATGTAGGTACCAGTCCCCTGAGCCTGGACCAAACTCCCTTTTCTCTGGTATCTGTATTTTCCCCTTCTTTCCTTTAGAGTCCTCCTGTACAGATGTACTGCTATACATTTAGCATCACATCATAAATGAGCCGAATATAAAGCAACCTACACACTGACAGATCGCCTGCAGGTTCTGATCGCTCAGACGGTCTTTTTAGGGTTCCGTACTCAAAGGGACCCTATTACGAAGGCTGCGCAATAACTACACAGTTTAAATTTTCCCAAGTGAACCCGGTTATAACGCAGGTAATGCACCGGTACTATTTAGTCGTACTATCCGGACGCCGTAAACAAACAGGCATTATTTAAATTAAAATATAGTTATTTATTTCACATCCGTATGTATTTACATAACTAAATGAGTACATTAATTTGCCTCTCGGTCACATCGCTCTATGCATCGACAACGACATCCAGCAATTTTCCCGGCAATAATATTAAGTCTACTCTTGACACAATTAATTTAAATCGCCCAACAATCAAAATTACGAATGTTTTGCTCTTCAGCAAAAAAATGCATGCATATAGAAATTTCTATATGCATTCATTTTTTTAGGGAGGAAGGAATAATTATTCCTCGATTATGTTACAGCTTAAATCACAGTAAAGCGTTGTATTATTACACTTTTTTTAAACACACACCCACAAATTAAGAACTGCGGTACAAGTCACATTCCAATCAGCGATGTACATTTAAGGGGTGTGCGCTTGGCGGAGATAGCTTCTTACCTACGATTTATTTGTAAACACGTCTACGCTAGTCGTTGTAACTGGACAAATATGTTGGAACTACCGTCGCTAAACGCGGTCGGTTGTTGTAAACGGAGTCATAATAAACGGATATACATTCACAATGGCTCATATTAAAACCAAACATATGCCTATACTTACGTCGCCGTCGCTAAAAACGGTTGGTTGTTAAATGCGACGTCGTACTAAACGACGTCGTACTGTATTTGTAAAAAACAGATTAAAATAAATATTTAAGATAGCACCCATACAATGGGCTTCACTTGTGTGATATAGTTTTCTCGTTTTCGGTTCCCGTGGGAACAAACAAAGTACCGGGATAAACAGTAGCCTATGTTACTCAGGGATAATGTAGCTACATATCAGTGAGAGAATTTTCAAAATCGGACCAGTAGTTACGGAGCTATTCGCTTCAAGCAAACAATCAAAACTTTATTTTTTATAATGTTAGTAAGTATGGATGGTACGCAACCTTCGTGCTCAAGTCACAGTGTGTGTGTGTGTGTGTGTGTGTGCGCGTATGCGCGCGTGTTTTTGTGTGTGTGTGTGTGAACGTGTGTGTGTGTATGTGTGTGTGTGTGTGAGCGCCTGTGTGTGTGTGTGTGTGTGTGCGCGTATGCACGTGTGCGTGTGTGTGTGTGTGTGTGTGTGTGTGTGTGCGCGTGTGTGTGTGTGTGTGTGTGTGTGTGTGTGTGTGTGTGTGTGTGTGTGTGTATGTGTGCGTATGCGCGCGTGTGTGTGTGTGTGTGTGTGCGTGTGTGTGCGTGTGCGTACCTCTGCCTGTGAGTGCGGGGTCCTGGTCGGCGGTGGCGGGCGCCTCGTGGTGCGGCGGCGGCGCGGGCGGGTGCGGTGGGTGCGGGTACAGGAAGCGCTGGTTGGCCTGCGCGACCACGTGGCGCCGCTCGCCGCGCCAGTGCTGGAAGCGCGCCAGGCGCTCCGTGTCGGGGCGCTGCCACGTGGTGGTGCGCGAGTTGTGGTCCACGTAGTACACGCGGCCGCGCGCGTCGCGCCGCACCTCCCAGCCCGCCGGCAGCGGCTGCGGCCGCTCCCACGACGTCGACCGCGTGTTGTGGTCCACGTAGTATCTGTTACACGGGGACAACATCAACTGTGACGGGTGACCTAGTCCCAACACCTGGGGTTGTTACATTATTGCAGCACTGCTTCCGTGAACCTCGGCATTACGTTTTGTGTTTTTTACTCAAAGACAATATAATTTGTGTGTTGGAAATTTTAAATCGTGAATAGTTACAGTTCTGTTCTATCAATTTTGATGGGTAACAAAAACAAGAATATGATATCCTGAACGCTAATAATAGCGAAAGCAATAAAGTTAAGCGATTGGTCCCCATCGTCACGACTTACCACCAGGCGGGAGGCATCAATTTGGGGACCCTAACATAAAAAAACCTAATGATTAAAGAAGGGTTCTCAAAGGTATTAATCAATCATCTGATAACGTCACCGTCGCCTTCTGCTGGATGGTAATGGCCAAATATCAACTTAACTAATCTCAATAAAATTTGTTAAATTTAAAAATTAATTGAAATCTGGAAAATATCATGACATGTGGAAGTGGGAGAAGTCGTAGTCGCCTGGGACGCACGAAACCTACCCTCTGATGTTACCCGGAGAACAATGGGAAAATATAATCATAATATGTATATTAAGTAACCTTCTTCCATAGACGTCGTATCTCATCTCCCACCCAGCAGGCAGCGGTTCCTCTGTCGAGTTCGCGTGCTGCACGGAGCCAGTCGCCGGCGGGCCGGGCAACTCCGCGTCCGCGTGCGAGGGCCCGGCGCCTGTCTCCGCGTGCGTGTTCGAGCTGCTCACTACGGGCGGGCCCGGTAAACTGGCCGCGCTGTGAGCACTACCATTGGTTAACGGCGGTGGCCCGGGAGGGGGCTAGAGCAAATTATATAGCATTACTAAATACTGGGTATTTTATAACTTTCAAAATAAATATGCTGCAAAAGAATCAGTTGTATCAATAGCCGGATCCACACCAGACGATTCAAAATGGATCGCCAGTTCCCGCGATCCGGGAGCATGAGGCATGGATCATGGATCGTGTAGTCTAGTTTCTTGCGATCCCGCCGCGTCGCACCGACACGCTCCAACCGATCCACACTGATCCCCTTAAATATAGCACAGTTGGACTTTCGCTCGCTATGGAGTCACACGTGCAGCAACGACGTCGAATTGCTTTGGCAGCAACAAGCATTTATGTTCCTTGTAAAGGAATATGAGACGGCGACTTTCAAATTTTCCATATTTAATGTGTGATCGCGCGCTCCACACACAATCGTCTACACCGAGCGCGCCGAGAGACAGAGGCGCCTGCGTGCTAGTAACAAAAACCGACAACTGACGGATCGCTCGCGGCAAGGAGCGCGCGCGCCTGCCGCGCAATTCGGATCGCGCGAGGCAAGTCCACGCTTCTTGGAGCGCGCTCCTGTCGCCCGCGATGAGGGCGCGTTGGATCGTATGGTGTGGATCCGGCTAATTATCATGATGATATTTATATAACTTACCCTTAATGTTTGCGATCTCCCCATGGACCTAATAGATTCGGGATTGCTTCTCAATCTCAATTTTGCACGCACTCCTTCATTTAGAGGGCTGCCTGAGCTTGTTGTTTCGCCCAATATTTCATGCGATTGGCTAAGTACTGAAGGATCAACATGTAATCCATCTAGAATGATGACTAACTCTGCAGTTTTGACTTCACCACTTACAGTAGAGTTTTCTTGTGACACGGTCTTCATCAGGTCTGGAAAACATACACATTGTTGTAACATTCATATTGTAAAGTGTTTGCCACAAAACTCTATAAAGACTTGCCTAAAGACATTATTTGATCAAAGACTTGCCTCCTACTATGTGGGGCCAACAAACTACTGGTGGAGCGTGCATCTGTAATGCACCTATACCTATCCCTCAGGGATATTGGCGTGACTATACGTATAAATTGCAATTACCTTAATTACTTATTTCACCTTTTAATGTAAACCTTTATTTTTAATATCCTGTAATATGCGAATAGAATGCGAGTGTGTGTGCGAAACAGAGGTGAACATATAGAACACGAAAGATAAAATAAAATACATTTGTTATATACCTATTTGAATTGTTTTATTTTATTTTGTAACCTAATTGATCAATTTTGCAGTAATTTTTACTACTACTTTTATCAAAGATTATTCCAAGACCTTCAATAGCAGCCTAGCTTGTTATACCTTTTTGAATAGCTAATGAAACCTAGATATTTTGAAGCGTGTCTGCAGCCTAGGTGTCATAGATTTCTTTGTTACTATTGCTGGTTGAAGTTTGATTTGTACTGATTTTTTATTGATGCTATAACTATCAATCTTCTATCTACGACCCATTTAGTTGAGGTAACTCTAATTTTATTTTTCATAATGATGAAGAAACTAATCTGCTACACAAAAATCGTATAAAAATTAGAACAAAAATAAACGAAAAAGATAGGCCAATAGACAAGAAATCGGCATTTTTTTTAAAAAATCTTCAAAGCCTTATAACTTGAAAAGGGTTAGGTTGCGGGGCAGGGGTCCAAGGTGAAATTTGTCAGAAATGGTGGGAACTACCACCCCTGAACGTGGTTCGGACGACTTACCAGGTAGCCCTGTATACTAAAAATATTTACATTACAAAATATCGTTTAAAAAATCCTCCGCGTCATTGCCGACTGGGAAGGTTCCCAGAATGCTGGCTGTGTTGCCACGTTGGATGGCGATACTTATTCTTTGGGCCAGAAAATAGCCAGCCTTCTGGTCCTGAGAAGCATCGATTAATCGTTTAGCAATGTCTCTAAAAAGGCGGCGAGCACTCGGACCCCATGACCCCAGTGTCTCAAATATGTAATCACCTGCTAGGTTAGCATATTTACGCCGTTTGAGGCCTTCAGCCGATGCAGCAGCAGCGCCGGCGGATGTGCTTGGAAGGTGTGAAGGTGCTAAGGTGTCAACGCATGTAGCGTTCCACACCAAAGTACTTCCCATCTTCCACGGTAGCAACGACATACCGTCCGGTGAATAGCGTGCTGAGGTATACGAGCTGCGCTTCTGCTACAAGAAAGGCCATTGTGTCCACCATTGTGTACTCCACAGGTGCAATGATGCGGAGATACACAAGGTAAATGGTATTATTGTTAGGGCTTACCTATAGTTAACTCTACATTATCACATTTTCCATTAAAGTAGAGGAGGATTTTCAACAGATGAATTCTTTTTTCTCCAATTATGTTATCTTTTCTAAAACTGTGATAGTCTGCCAGACGGAACAGCAACTGTGACTGTGGTGTAACAAGCACTGTGAGATCTTCCTTCCATTTGGGATGTAAAGTGTTCTTGATAGAATCAGTCCTCCTTGAAAGCTTGTCATCTATCACCACTTGTAGGTATGGATTTGGTTTAAACAACCCCGTATTTTTTATGTTGGCAGACTCAACTGTTAAAAACATTTCATAATTAAAATTAACTTAGTAAAGAATCAGACTATTCAGTTATAGTTATGTACAGAGCATAGCTGATCTCCACACAATTATGTAAGGTGTCTGTATACATAATACATTTGGAAAGTGCAACTATGGGATAGGCTATTGTCAAATGAAATACAATACTTAATCCAGCTTTAAAGAAACCTCATAAATTTTTGTAATTGATATGTTCTAATTAGAAAATTATATAGACTGATTATACTAATAAAAATAGAATCCTACTAATATTATAAACGGGAAAGTTTGTGAGTATGTATGTATGTATGTATGTATGTATGTATGGATGGATGGATGTTTGTTACTCTTTCACGTAAAAACTACTGAACGGATTTTAATGAAACTTTATAATAATATAGCTTATACATCAGAATAACACATAGGCTACAATTTATAAAGATATTGTGTGAATTGTTCAAAATATGACGCCACGCGACCAGTAGTATTACATAAATGGGACTGCATACACACAGTATTACATCACCCTGATTATCGTAAAAAAAAATTGGAGACTCAGATGGGTATTAAAACAAGTTGATTGAAGTCAAACAATTTCACAGTAAACCATATAAATGGAAAAGAATGTGTGTCATGTCATGATAGCAATGACATCAACTTCAATGACTCTTTATTACATAAACAAATACTTAGGTGGAAGCCTCCTCAAGAACAATACAATCTATACATAATTTAAACAGATTGTTTGGATGTAGGCGCTAATCTCAGGAATTCAGTCATAGTCATATGTAAAGTGAACAACAACCTTTGATAATGCTATAAAGCGAAACCGGTCAGGGTAAATCCTGTAAATTAAATAAAAGTGAAACTGTGTACAAGTGTTTTTTGTTAGCTACTATAAGTTTCACCAAATACTGACAATCGAAACTATCAACTATATTCCGGTAGTTTACTGGATGTACTATGAACACCTACTTAGAGGCAAGCTAAAGTATGTCTACTTAATTATGTATCGAAAGCAATATTATAAATATAATTTCGGATCCTTTCTTATGACAGTTAATCAAGAAAAGTCATGTGGTAAAAATAATAATTGTTGACATTGAGATTTAGTACCATAATGATCCAAAATTGTTGATGTGCAAACATGCTATCAAACTAGACTACTTTGAGGATCAAAATGGTTCATGTTCATTCACATGAAGCACCCAGAAATCTCAAACTTATTGTCAAATCATTTAATTTGTGTTGTAAGTAGTGGCAATGTTCACTATGAGCTAATGAATGTGGAATCAGTGGTTACATTTTGTTGCTATGTTGTTAAGAATACACTAGACCACTAAATATGAAGGTACACAACCATAGCTTGTCAAAAGCACTAAATATAGCTTATAACTGAAACCATTACCTGTTAAGCTCAGTTGGTGATATGTTGACAACGAGATAGGGGTTGCTAGCGCTGATACACTTTCACTCATTTTGATTACTTCAATTCATATAATATCAGTAATAAAGGACATTATCTGTTTACAAGTTATACACCTAAAACAAATGTTATAAAATATATACACTTGTGAAAATAAATTTGGTATCACTCTTTAATGATACAATTCTTAACTTGATAAATAACACAAAACTTATCCAAGTAACAATACTATGTGTGAATGATTTGTCCAGTGATGTTCTGCTTTATCATCAGTAATCTATTACCACTAAGAAATGTTCACCAAAGACAAAATTGTTATCGGTACGATATGACTTCAATATCTGATATTCTTAATAAAACATTGGTTTCATTCCAAAATCCAAAAACATTAATTTTAACTAAGCAAGTGAATAATGTAATAAAGACTTTTGGGTTGACCAATTAACAATATAAAGAATTACCGTAATGATCCAAAGGAAGGAGTCCTTCAAATTATCTCATAACATTGCTCTTATCTTACTGTAAGGAAATACACAAATAATATTGTATCGTCACGAAACATTCATAGTACCTACGTTGATAGCACATAAATGTCAGTTTGTGTAATTTTATCATTTATGCAAACATAACACAGCTTAACCTACTGGGAATACAAAATATGTGTATTTAAAGTGAATCGGAGAACAATACTTGAAAGAAACTCTGATTGTAATTATTAAATTCCAGAAATTAGTCACTGCACTGTTGTGTAGTTTTGTGTTGTGTCAATCAAACCCATAGATACCCATAGACTAATTAATATAATGCCCTTGCCATAAACAAAAAATAATTTCTACACACGGTGAAGTTGACTAAGGCCTCATACGCATTGTCCGGTTAGCCGGAGTGCGGACAGCCGTCCGGTTAACCGCAATCAAAAATATATACGCAAAAGTATTTTTTATTCGCACTGTGATGCGGCTGCCGCCCAACCGCTCCGGTGGCTCGGAGCGCTGCGGCCCGACTGACGGCTATCCGGACGGTCGCTGTACGCACTACGCGGATGCACTGCGGTTTGCTAGTTTACGGTTGCTCGCCATTGAAGGTGCACGTATTAAGTATACATTACAGACGAGACGCTCGCGACAAAAATTTTCGGCTATGGATTTCGATGCCGAACGGTTTATAATTGAAATTCAAAACAGGCCAGCAATCTGGAATACGAAATCTGCAGAATATTCTGATAGAAACTTACGTCAAAAAGCTTGGGAGAGAGTTGGTGGATACCTATGGAGCTGATTTACCACAGGATAAAAAAAAACAACTCGGTAAGTACAATTACTTTATATAGTTTAATAATTATAAACATTATATCATATTATATATAAACAGTATAATTAGTTGTGATTATCCTGCCAGCTTACCCTTCCTTCGTTCATGAAATAATCTGCAAATAATTCTCGATATCTCAATCCAGTTGTATTGTTTCTGCGCACACTATCTTGAGCAATTGTGTCAGTCAGTGGATTATTTAGCGAGTCTTCAAAAGAATACCCATCTCTGTCTCTCACGAAGTTGTGTTAAATGCACGCCGACTTAATAATATCATTAACTAAATCGGTGTTGACATTAATGGGTCTATGGAAAATGCGCCACTTATTCGCAAGTATCCCAAAATTACATTCAATGTAACGTCTAGCTCTGCAGAGCCTATAATTAAACGTTCTTCTCGTAACATTTAAGTCACGTCTTGGATATGGGCGCATCATGGTTGTACTTAAGGCGAATGCCTCATCTCCTACAAAGACGTAGGGGAAAGCAGTGCTATTGGATTCTAAAATCGGCGCAGGTTCAGGAATGTTCAAACGATTCTCCTGCACTTTTTTATAAAAGTTCGAATTCTGAAATATTGCTGAGTCCCCGAATCTACCAAATGCTCCAACATCAATTAATACAAATTTAAAGTTGCTGTCACAAATCGCCATCAAGACCAAGGAAAAAAATCCTTTATAATTTTAGCACATAGATCCACTATTGTTAGGTGCTATAGTTCTTATATGTTTCCCATCACAAGCACCTATACAATGCGGAAACTGGGCTCTCTTGAAGAAATCCTTTGCAATTTGAAGCCACATTTGTTCTGTTGGTTCTGGTAGGCATATCTAGTTTAAGCAATACCATATTGCTGCACATACTTCGCGAACAATTTCGGCAATGGTGCTAACTCCAATCCTAAAGATGTAATGCAATTCAGCAAATGAGCAACCAGTTGCTAAATATCTGAAACAATGGTTTTTTTTACAGGTTTGGATTTACAAAAAAAGTGGAGAAACATTCGCGACGCTTTTGTAAAGGCCCATAAAGCAAAGGAGAGCAAAAGCGGGTCTGCAGCAAAAAAGAAGGTTCCATATGTATTCTACGATAATCTTTTATTTTTAAAAGATACAGTAACTGTAAATAGCACAGATGGTAATGTTACAGTAAATGAAGATGTAAACACAAAGACCTTATAATACAACGGACATAGGATCTAGAACAAATCGCAAGAAAATAATGTCCCGAGTCGACCTATACATTATACATAGGCATACATAGATATAAACAAATTTCATATTAAAATTTAAACCTTGATTCAACGGAATAGTGTTCACTTTTGTTTGCACTAATTTATCGCATTACGTAGCTTCTATCTGTCCGCCTGACTAATTCACCTTATGCAGCTTATACTTGAACTACGTGAACATAGAAACAATGGAGTAGGTTTATTTTGTTAAAGTCTTTTAAGGATTCCATGATATGTACCTACGTAGGCGTAATAATTAATGTAAGACTACAATAAATTCCATAATCTTATAAATTGTAATTACTTGTTTATGTTAGACGAAATAAGCTGAAAAACTAATTAACGACTGACAAAGATTTTTTTTTTCGAGTCAGTTTCATAATAAGTAACTGTAGTGTATGAATAACAAAAAGGGAATTAATGAATTTAACTAATTATAATATTATAAATGCCAAACTTCTTGCGGGTGTCAAAGTTCTTCCGCTTTCATTACTATTTTCATAACGCTATGTCGCTACGTCTACTACAAGATAGCCGTGTTTCAAGTGACTGAATTAGTTGCTAAAACTGCGCATCATTAATTTATTTTTATCTTATGGTTAATTTTTGGGATACGAAATTATTGGCTACTAGCTGATCACCGTGACTCCGCCCGCGAGATATAGTTATCTCGGCCCCGATTCCCGTGGGAATACATTACCGAGAATCCAAATAAAAAGAAAATAACAGTACATACACGAAATAAAATGACATGTGTAATTATATTTATGACAAAACAATGATACCCTGTGAAAATTAAAAACATTTTTGGGCTTATCTCCTCCATTCAATCAAGGGATTCTTGTACAAGTTTCATAAAGATCGGACCTCTTTTTGTTATGTCCATAAAATGAGCAGAACAAACAAGATTGTTATTTTTTGGATCAAAATATTCTTCTCGCCGTGCTAGGGCAATAATATTTTTCCATTGTGCACAGTGTACTGGATCCCGAGGAAAACTGAAATAGATGTTGGTTCATATAACGAAAAAAAAATCATAAAGAGCCAAGGCGTCTCCACTATAATCTTTGTTCCAAATAGTTTTATCGCTATCGGTAATCCGAATAAATCTGAATGGTCATTTTGTTAGTACATTATTCAGTGAAAATGAAATGGTCTCTTTCTTTTTACTGAGCTTGGGATGAGTTCGAAAGAGACAGATAGGTACTTCGGTATTGGACTGGATTGCAATATTTACTTTTGTCTTTTAATTTATTATCGACGAAATACTGTATTTTAAGTGAAATAATAAATTGCAAATAATAAAACAAAAGCTTATTTACTGAAAATATGATACACCGTCTTCAATTTGCTTTTTTTTTCGTAGTTTTTACACGTTTTTACAATACAGTACGGCATTGTGCAACGTGTTGTCGTTCAGTTGTCAAAATCAAGACTGGCGCGCGATTGTTTCTCTTTTAGCGTTTTGTTTCTCTTTTAGTTCGGACACTTTTGAGCGATGATCCGAAATCCATTGTATTTAAAATCATTGTGTAAACATGACTACACAGAATGAAGACAATCTTCCATTAAATACGCCATTGACGCCAAAGAGACGTAAGAATAAAAAATATGATGACGCTATTGGTGCACAGTTAGTCGGAGTGTTAACTAAAAATGTAGAAAGAAGGAATTTGGAAGATGACGAGGATCGCCTTTTTTTCTTGTCTTTGGTTAAAGAATATAAGAAAATACCAGAACACTTGCAAATGCAGACAAAGTTAGATATTTTAAGGCTAATTAAAGATGCACAGCAGCTTTGCAACTATCCAAACACATCGTGGGGTATTGGAAGAAACGATACCAATCGTGGATATCAAACGGCCCATTATTCTAGATATAATCCCTACACCCAGCCTATGCAATCATCGGATATTGGACGACCACCTTCTCAAGGCTCTGCAGCGAGTTCGTTGCAAAACATCGAAGTACAATCGCCATTATCAACTTACAGTCAACAGTCTCAGAACAGTCAACACTCGTCTTACATGGATCTTTTTAATTCTATACCAGACGATTGTGAAAATCAAAATGTTTAACCGTGCTATGGTCATTCTTTTGATAAATAAATAAAAATAAATTAGATAGGTATGTATTTTATTTCACTTACCTTAGCACTAACGTTAACTTTAGTTCAGGTTTAATACAATTCCGAAATTGTGTGTCCATCTTTGTTATGCTGGTTTCCAAAATTCTAAAAAGTTCTTCAAATGATTTCAGACTCATTCTAGTGTATCCAAAAAACTTATCGTCATACTTTTTCAGTTCTTCGAAAAATATTTCAAATTGCTTGCTCTCATCTCGTGTTTGCAAATAAGGATGTACCCAGAACCTTCTTCTTTGCTTTTTTTTCTTTATATATCGCATGTAAATATAATAAATAGCTGCAACTTCTTCAGCGTCCATCTTGGAAATGGTCCTGCATGCTATGAAATGTTCCGATGAAACCGCAACGTTTATCCGCACTGTCCGGTTGCAGTTGCGGCTAGCCGCCACCCGGTTAACCGCAACTGCAACCGCATCCTGCGGCTAGCCGGACGGCTGTCCGCACTCCGGCTAACCGGACAATGCGTATGAGGCCTAAAGGTTACGTAGTAACTACTTATTAATCTGTGCTAAAGGTGACTGATGGCCTTCAACGGCCATGCATGAAAGAAGGAAAGAAGGTAATAAATGCTAGGTACTGATTTTATACACCGCGTTGTGAAGACAATTAATCTCCATTGAACTGAGCATAAGATAGCATGCATAGATGGTGTGTACTAACGTGAAATAAAATATAGTTTACTACCGAAACCCGTGTAAACTAAAAAGCCCGTGAACAAAAACAGTATTTACATGGAAATTTAAAAAAAACTTAAATATTATGACAATTGACATTGACGTATACTTGGCTGGTACAATAAATACAATTTCGTAAATTGCACTTATTTCAGTCAGCCTGTGTTTTTATTGATTTTTCTGCAGAACTTATCGCTGATTTAATTCAGCACTTTCATGTCTCGCTAATAATTCTGATAGTTAATTGTGGTGAATTTAAATTCATTTTATCTCTGTGTACTCAATACTATACAAACTTTCGCGTAGGTAGCAATTTTACCAAACCCACCGAGTTCCACTTTTGTAAGGAGTTAATCTTATTCATTATTAATTTATTAACAGCCGAAATGATAATGTGAATTCACAAAAATATTCTAATATTGCTATTTATATAGTTTTTTTCTTTGTTATATTACATTTCCTGGTCGTTTACTAAATAAAAGGTGTAATGGCAGATGTTCACCTTGATTTTGTTTAGCTTTCTAACAAAGCCACACTAAGTAGTGTACAGAAACAGGCTTCATATTACGAAATTTGATATGTGATACTGATATTTACCCTAGATTCGTATGTTAAATTTTTTAAATTAATTTAACTTAAGTACATACTTGTCTGAATGTTAGTGTATTCTTAATAATATTCTTCAGGTGCATTACTGTTGGCTGGAGAAACCATGAGCCCTGTGGAGAGTGTTCCAGTAGCAGTGCTTAATTGTATTGATGATTATGTGGAACTACTATATGATGACATACCAGAGAAAATCAAAGGATCTGCACTCATACTGCAGCTCGCTAGAAATCCGGATAACCTGATTGAATTAGCAAGAAATGGTAATTATAATGACTGAGTCTTTTCCCAAGCTAGCTGAACTTCAATATTTTCTGTGAAGTGTCTGCTATGATGACCTTTACTTTATTCTTATATTACGTACGCCATATTGACGTCGCCCGCCTGATGGGTAAGTCGTGACGCCATTGTGGGTGACTCTCACAGCACACAATACTATAGAGAGTGGCCCTCAACTTGACGACCTAGTGATGTGCGTGTGCTCATGTGGTTTTTCTATTCTGTGGTAGTGCTTTTTCACGGTCCGCTTAGATTTTTCGTTAGATTTTTCAACAAATGCCATAGTGATGTTTGTATAGCAACTGGGACTGCGGCACTATGTGGGGCAGCCCTAAGGGTATCAATGTCCTAAATATTTCTTCTTGATTCTTACAAATTATTTATTTTCTTTCTTATTAATTATTTCAGAGGCATTATTAAGTGCACTGTCTAGAGTATTACGAGAAGAATGGAAAAGAAGCATAGAACTGAGCACAAATATTGTGTATACATTTTTTTGTTTCTCTACTTATAATGAGTTCCACCCAGTAATAATACAGTACAAAATTGGATCACTCTGCATGGATGTCATAGATTATGAGCTAAAGCGGTATGACCAATGGAAGGAAAAGGTTGAAGGAAAGAAACAAGCTGTTACACCAGACAAGGTACTTTCTTACTATATTTTACTATACTATAATCTACACAGATGAATAAAATTGAATTGTCTGTGTGTAATTTAAAATTACCAGATTTTTATTCAATGCATACAATAGGATACTCGATACTAACATAAAAGATGCAATTTTTTATATTTTTTTTGTCTGTCTGTCTGTTTGTTACCGCTAATCTCTGGAACGGCTGGACCAATTTTAACGGGACTTTCTGATGATGTAATAAGGTGTAATATAGGCTGCCTTTAATATAGCTATTTATCCCGGAAATGTGTTCCCGAGGGAATTGGGAACCACAAAACTATTTCACGCGGGTGAAGCTTCGGGCGTACGCTAGTAATAATATAAATGCTAAACTCTGTCTGTTACGCATTCACGCCTAAACTGCTGAACCGATTAAAATGAAATTTGGATGTACAGAGAAAGTGTAGAACCCGAGAAAGGACATTTGGGAACTATTTACTACTAGTTTGTCGTAATGTATATTATTTTACAGAATGAACCACCAAAAAGTCGTATCCCAGAGCCAAAGCGACGCCCTAAATCTGGGACATGGGCTGTTGCCGACGTGAATTTACAAAAATCTAGAACATTAGTATCCAGTTACCACGAGGATCTCTGTAACGCGTCTGATGAAATCTTGTCCAAAAATGATGAAGAACAATTAAAACGGAAACTAAAAACGTTGTCAAAGAGACAAGAGCAATTGTTAAGGGTGGCTTTCTACATGTTACTGAACATCGCAGATAATGTAAAGGTTGAGGAGAAGATGCATAAAAAAGATATTGTCGGTTTACTCATTGGCGCTATGGAAAGGCATTCAAACATTGACCTCCTTATACTAATTGTATCTTTTTTGCAAAAGTTGTCGATCTTTGTAGAAAATAAAAACAACATGGCATCACGCGGCATTGTTGAAAAATTAGCGCCCCTGATGGACTCCTCAAATGCCGATCTAGTAAATGTAACTTTGAAATTATTATTCAATTTAACATTTGATACAAAACTACGGAACAAAATTATCAAGCTGGGCTTATTGCCAAAGTTTATACAGTTCACAAGTAAGTTTTTAATTAATTTCATTAGCAGACAACTGAAAATATCATTAAATATAGCAATAACATTTTCAGGTGACGATAAGCACATTAATTTGGCTATGAAAATATTATACCACTTGAGCATGGATGACAGAGTGAAATTAATGTTTACACAGTCTGACTGTGTCAAACTGGTAAGCGAAGTTGCACACGACAAGTTTCAGAATAACAATATCCTCATAATATTCACGTGGTTTGTATTTCAAGTTGACAGATATGTTACTCCTAAACGTTGGAGGCAACGAGTCAAACGGCAGTAGCAGCTCCACGGACGTGCTGCTCGCCTTGTGTATCAACTTAGCATGGTGTGAACGTGCCGCCAACCAAATGGCGGCAGAAGGTCGTTTACGGGAATTATTGGCGCGTGCCTTCCGTCATAGGAACGCTATGCTTATGAAACTTGTGCGCAATTTGTCACATCATACACAAATTAAGGCGCTATTCGTTGTAAGTGTGTATTTCAATAAAATAGAACATACAGATACCTACTTGACACTTTTTGTCAGTGTGGTCTATTCTAAACTCTTTTACTACATAATTCTAAATATGTTGTAGTTTTTTTTTTTTTTTTTTTTTTTTTTTGTGGTGAGTCAATTGGGTTTTAGTTTCAGGAGTGGCGCTTATGGTATACGCCTTCTCCTGGAACCGTTTGCAAGTTGATTGTTTAGTTAGTGAAGTGTTTAGATGTTATGTGCCGGTAGAGTATTTTAGTTGATTTACGATATAGGTAATGTGGTGGAGGAGTGAGTTAAGTGTATCTGGTGCATAAATAAGGTGGTTGAGGGTTTGCGAGATTATGTTGGTGGGAAGTTCGTGGGGTCATGATAAGTAGGAAGGAGTTGCTTGGTTAGGTTAAAGGTTTGCGAGATTGTGTTGGTGCAAGGACAGAGGTCGTTGTTTAGGTTTAGTTGATTAGGTTAGGTTAGGTGGGACATCCGCTTTTGTGTGTGGAAAAGTTACAGGGGGTCAGTACTTTCCACACACTCCCTTAGTCGCCTCGTACGACATCCACGGGAGGATATGGGTTGGGGCTATTCTATTCTGCCGGCCACCACACGGCGAAATATGTTGTAGTTAGGTACGTTTAAATGTATTAGTGCCAATAATGTAAAGGCACAGACAGACACAAATCACGTTTTTATTCCTAAAGGAGTAGAAAAAGGCGCGTATTACGCTAACGTTTCGCCAGTCCCTTCGTTAACCCCACGTAATAAGTGCCTGTTGCCGTTGCCGGGGACTGGGTATATTCGCCAGAGCCTTGTCCGTTTGTTAGCCCTTAGCACCCTAAAAAAATAGGTTCCATTGTGAATAGACCTTAATAAAATACTTAACTCCTTACCTATTACCGCAACTGCAGTAACATTACAGAGGTAAAGAGTTGAAATATTTTCACCAATTATTGTTTGTAGGAATTCGTGGGTGACATAGCTGGAGCTGTAACAAACGGAGATGCAAGTGAAGACTTCACTGTTGAATGCGTGGGAACTCTCAGTAATATACTAACTCCAAACAACAATATAGACATTAACGCTGTCGTCGAACGATACAATTTAATACCGCGAATTATGAAGATATTGAATCCAGGTAAAAATATTAAAGTAATCCAGCAACTGCTTAAATCAAAACTGCATAACTTCGATATGTGTTGAGTACTTTTACTTTTTACTGATAAAAGTAAAATAAATTAACTTAACAGTAACCATAGAACTTTTGCAAAATAAATTGATAATGAGGTCATGAATTTTTATGAGTTTGCAGTGAGTATGGTAGTTGAATAGTTGTCGAATTTGAAACTATGTATAATACAAACGACTTGTTAAAGGCAACATAAGAATAGGTTAAGCGAAGCCTTAAATATGTCAAATATCACTTGAGAAATAGAGCTTACAATCTAAGTCAATATAATATGTATGGCAGCTAGAGGACTATCATAGAAAATTTTCTATTTATCACATTTCAGAAACTATTGAATGTTCCATTTTACAAAAGTATAATTATCGGTTCAGTAAAAAAAATCAGGTGTAGTGAGTTAGTGTGAAGCCGGGAGTTCATTGTAAACATTTGTTGCTCAACGCAATCGTTTGTTAACACCAACTCTGCAACATGACCCTGAAGAAACATGAGTTCACAATGGTTTCGCGGGCTAATAGCCAGCACTTGTCCAGAGGGCTCGAGCTCCGGGGCGCTGGTGCTGGAGGGCGTGGTGCTGGCGGGCGCGCTGGCAGCGGCCGAGCGCGCGGCGGCGGCGTTGCTGGCGGGCGGTGCGGGCGGCGCGCTCGTGGCGCTACTGCGCCTGCGCCAAGCCGACGACGAGCACGTGCTGCAGACCGTGTTCGCCTTCCGACAGATGCTCGCGCACACCACCACCGCACACTACCTCCTCGACAACACTGGTCAGTACCTACACACACACACACACACACACACACACACAGTAGTCCAAAATATTAACCTCAATCACTTGTTTTGTTCATAATGATGATGACTTTGATGACGCATTATGTTAATAGAAGGCGTGTGTGATGGATGACTGTGTCATATAAGCATTATTTCTCTATTCCAGAGGCTCCTGCCTACCTTATCGATTTAATGCAAGATAAGAATGCGGAGATTAGGAAGATGTGTGACGCCTGTCTCGACATTATCTCTCAGATGCAAAATGAATGGGCTGTTAGAATAAAGGTTTGTATCACACATTTTTATTAAAGGAAAAAAACTTCGCCCGCGTGGAAGAGTTCTCTAGTTTCCAATTTCCACAAGAACTATTCCCGGGATAAAAAGTAGCCTAAGTTAGTCCTTATAACATCAGCAATCTGCCAGTGAGGGTCCCTATAAAATCAGTCTAGCCAGTTCAGAGCTTAGCTACAAATAGACAGAGACCGGTTTGTAATTGAAACACCGTACGTGCGTTTGGTAAAACTGTATCATACGCCAACCCTACAGCGGGGCCTTAACATTTTTCGACTTGAATGAAATTTTGCCTGCCCTTACTTATCTATGCGTGCGGTTGGAATAACATAGAAACATGTTTCTTGTCAAAACATGTTGCCGTGTGGTCGGCCTGCGCAAGTGCTGTGGTGAAGCTTGTGCGTGTGTTACGCATTTTCACAAAACCCTATGAACTGTAGAGGAAGTAAGTTTGCTGAGTTAGCTAGTATAATACCCTAACATTCAAAGAATAACACATTCAGGTAGTACGTACGTTTTACGTTCGCCCACCTATGCCACTAAAGCAGTCATCCCCATAACGTATGATTCAATATAGGTATTATTCCCACCAATCCTTGGTATCTTAATGTTGATATAATAAATTTACTTCATTATTTAGAAGTTACATTTCGAACTTTTATATGAAAAAGAGTATAGTCGATGTTAGTGGGAATATAAAATATAATAATGATTTAGGTGGAGAGGTTCCGTTGTCACAACGGACAATGGTTGTCAGTGGTGGAGACCCTCGGGGCGGAGGGAGGCGCGGGCGACGCCAGCGACGACCTGCCGCCGTACCTGTCCGCCGAGTACCTCACTACACACAGACTGACCACCTCAGGTATTACTCTAAGGCCCTATTCGCACAAAAGTTAAGGCATCTTCCCGTGGCTAACAAAGGCACATACAGCGAAAGGGTGGCATTGTACAAAGATCTGTAGGTCTGCACACCACAACATTTGCGCTCTATACTTCACTTTTTCGAAAAAAAAGAAGGAGATTTAACAACTTGATGTTGATGGCAACAGTCATCAGTAGTCATCATCAGAGACTTGAGATGGCGCTCGCTTCGCTCCCTTAATAGACCTACAGAGTGTGGGAAAGAGAAGTCCGGAGAAGTCATCATCATTCGAACTTTGCCTATGAGTAATAAAGATAGACAATGACGTACTTTTATCTATGTGTCAGTGTCAGTGCCAAAAATTTTCCATAGTTTTCCAAATAACAAAAAGAGCATTTATCTTGTAAACGACTTATTATTATTATTATTCATTGTCCATCAAAAAGTCATGTTTCAATGACCCACGCACTTGGTCGGTTTTTTTTAACTAATGCCAGTGCGAGGTAAGCGAAAAGTATAACGGATTAGTGAGATTCTATTATATTACTTAGAAATAACACTCAATTTTTATCGATATTTTGCGTATTCCATAGTGTACACAACATTATTACACCCACACATTTGCATTTTGTTTTTGGGATCGCCTCTGAAATGTCTTTGTGTATTGTTCTACATACTATATCTATGGTCATCATTGACTGTCCTACTGAATTTTGAAGTTTAAAATAGCGATTCACTCTAGTCCTAAAGTACAGTGTGTAGTCCCAAAGTACAAAGTGCGAAAGTACGCCTGATTTCTACCCTATTACATTTAATATTTAATTTGATTGTTTTCTTTTGCAGACTCTCAGATATCGCTAAATGATGATTCTGATAGCTTTTCTGGAGATGTAGGCTTACATCACCCTAACAACAGGTAAAAATATCTTAATTAACTGTGTATTCTTGTTGTTGTTACCTATGTTTATAGTCTATGGTATAGTTCTATACATTAGGTACTGTAACATAACCGCTGTCATTTTATCGTCACAGAAATAAAGAGATGATAAGATTTATTTATTTGTAGAACATGTGTTACAGGTATCAGTATCACTACATATTGTACATATGTACTACAGATTGTTTTGAAGAACTTTGGAATAAGTGAAGATAATTATAAAAAAAGTGACGTTTTGTTTCAGAAACACCATGATGGATAAGCACGCTGATGCATTACTTGACACATTGGAGACATCTTTAGTTAAATCTACTGACAAAGATGCTTTTAACAAAGACATTCATATTTATGCGTAACTTTTATAGCTTTATCTATTACAAGCACTACATGTACACTCAGTATTCATATAGGTATATTATGCTAAAATATATTTTTTATTTATATAATTTAGTAATGTAGATCATGTTAGTCGATTTTTTTATTCAAAGAGTAAAACCGATTGAACAGAACCTCTTGCAGGTGCAAATATTGTAATTTTATTTTCTGTTATGTTTTAATCCTGTTATTTTTCTGAATTTTATGGCTGTTTTAGCAATCTAAAACAGCCATAACCACATTACAGTAACGTAAAGGCAATCCTTTACGTTACTGTAATGTGTTACTAACTACCTGTTCTATTTAATTAGTAAGGTGGATCTTATGGTAGAACTACTAGGTATTTACATCATTAAATATCACACCAATACATACCTACATAAATAATTTTGGTATTTTATTGTAGACTATTGCCGACAAGCGGCAATAGGCTGGCCACTTATTATAGTCTAGTTAACAAGTGCTGTTTAGGTCAAAACCATTAGTAATGCTCCGAAAGTAATGATTCAGGTGTTTTCGAAAGTCCGTCCATCTGTCACCAGGATGTATCTCGTGAACCGTTATAGTAAGAAAGTTTAAATTTTAACAGAAGATGTATTTCTGTTGCCGCTATAACAACAAATACTAAAAACAATGTAATACATTTTAAAGGGGGCTCTTACATAACAAACGTGATTTTTTTTGCCGTTTTTGGTACGGAACCCTTTGTGCACGAGTTCGACTCGCACTTGGCCGGTTTTATAGATAATGATACGGAACCCTTCGTGCGCGAGTCCGCCTCGCAATACTGAAGTAAATGCACATGCACGCAACGAACTAATCGTGCTCTCGCTGGATTCGGTCATTCGGTCGTTCCTGAGCCCAAACTTCAAAAAAAAATAAAGGAAAATTTCATTTCGGACTCAGCGCCAACTCGTATTGCATGCACATTACCATAGAGTAAAGTAATATACTGCACATCACTAAAAGACAGTGAAATGTCAGATGTGAGACACACGTCAGTTGTGTCACTAATCGAAATATCTTAAAAATCGATTTCTTCTGACTTGAAATATTTTATTTTATTTATCAAACATAAATTATTATAAAAATGATTTGTTGTGTACTGCGCATACCTGCTAAAGAGTGTATGATGCTCAGAAGGATTCCAAATATTACTCGTCGCTGTATGGCGTCCAAACCAGATGATATTGTTACACACACAGGCCAAGTACCAATATAAATAAATTCATAAATTATTTGGTAGTCTACTTACTACTATTCGAAAATGGGTTATTATAACCCTCTACTATTATGTACTTCTAATTTATAGGTTGACCAAAACTTGTTGTACACATGTTTTGGTCTTACATAATAAAAAATGTGTTGTTTCATTTACTGTCTGTATTACAAATATTTCATCATTGCACGTTTGAAATGTCGCGGAATAATTTGATGTAGATCATCCTTGTTTGTAGATTATATTACAATATATTATATTCATAATATTACAAGATATGATTTTGTTGGTGTCAATTTAATGAGAACTTTAATTGCAGAAATGGGAATCAAATGACTACAGGATGGTGCGATTCATGAATTCCCCAAAACAAGTAAACAAAAATTGGGCTGTGAAACTTGTCTCGGAAGTGCCACCTAAACAAGTTACTACAAGAATTGTGTGGTGTGATGGAGGTAGCGGTCCTGAAGGTCATCCTCGTGTCTACATTAATTTGGTGATTAATTGTCTTTTCTTATCTGATAACTAACCCAACAGTAAGCTAGGAAACAGATTATAGTGCATGGCAGAGTATCATTAGGTCACCTGTTAAAGGTATTTACTAATTTGATTTGTTTGACTGCCTCAGTGGTATACCACTGCAGTCCCCGAGGTCCTAGGTTCGGTTCCAGGTCAAATCAAATGTTTGTGTGTTCCACAAATATTTATTGTTGTTTGGGTATTTTCCCATAGCACAAGCTAGCTTAATTTGAGCTAGTTGATGTGTGCATTACCAAAAATATTGATTTCATTTTATTATTTCAGGATAAACCAGGGAATCACTCCTGTGGATACTGTGGCCTGCGTTATGTAAAAGCTGACCATCACTAAATTTGTTTAAGAAAGGACTAGATGCTTGTTTGACCCAACATAAATTATATTTGTTAGGTAGTGATTTCTTTCAATTAAATACCAACTAAACTGTTCAGCAAAAGTTTTATTGTCAGCATACTGCTTTTTTAATTGAGCGGAGTGAGCCGAAGGCGAATGGAGCTCCCATACAGCAACTCCAATGCAATTAAATGTAATGCTGTATCTCAGTAACTACTTGGTGGATTCTAGAAATTTTTGAAGTAAATTAAACTAGATTTAAGTGCAAAAAATGTGACGGAGTCAGAAATTTAAAAAAAGGCGCCAGAAACATTTATATGAGGAACCAAAATTTACATGTTAAACCTATGGGAGAAATTTCGCGCGCTTTTTGGATCTTTCAAAATATTATCTCAAAATAAATATATACGCATGAAATTTTTAAATGACTTATTACTGTTACCGAAAACACTCCGCTCAATATGCAGCAGCGCAGGGTGACGCCAGCGTAGCAGCACCTAGTATTTTGTCATGAAACCCCAGTTTTTTGGCAATGGTTGATGTGGAAGAAGGAAAAACCAATGTGCAATATTTATCACTGACATCATCATTCACCGAGCCTTATACCAACTCAGTTGGGGTCGGCTTTCCAGTCTAACTGCGATTCGGCTGAACTTCGATATTTTCCGTGAAGCGACTGCCATCTGACCTCCACAACCCATGGGCGATATCGAATTTTTGTAGAAATTTCTGTAGTTAGACCGGTCGGATTTTTGATTTAGGACTCCATACCCCTAACGACTGCCATAGATGTTAGTATGACAACCGGGACCGACGGCTTAACATGCTCTCCGAAGCACGGAGGGGTCTCAATGTCTTAAGAAATGGTCACCCATCCTAAGACTGGCCTGACTCGATGTTGCTTAACCTTTGCAATGTGTTAACATTGTCAGTTACCACTAGACCACGAGCCCCTCACTTACACCCCCACACCCCTTATCACTGACAACTAAATAAAATACATTAGATGTGGGTAACTTGTACTATAATTCAAATTTCATACAATAATAGGTAAGTAATAACATGGAAATAAATAAATAATTTAAGGCCATAACATGCTGTTGGTGTGGAATCTGTAACTTAAATAGTTACATTCAGCATATTAAGTTTGCAGAAGTCAGGACACACTACCACAGTACAGACTAACATGTAATGCTGCCAGCTATTATAATGTTCAAACTCAATGGTACACATGTACAGTGTTTTAAACAATTCAATTTTAAACAGTATTTTCTATGAAATTTGTGAAACCAAAATGAGTTTAATAGATCAGGATTTGAACTAGGTCCATTGACAGCTTAAGCAGTTGTCTCTCGCTTGTGAGAATGCTATGAAGGCCGAAATAAGTGCATCAAAATAAGACATTATTACATTTTATAACAATAATCTTTAATGACACATTTTTCTTTTATCAGTACACAGGCTTCTAGTTGGTTGAAAAAGAAGAAGTTAGGTAATAAGTTCCTACATTTACATGTAGATCCTTATTAGGTACTGAACTTGTATGTGCTAACAAAGAACACTAGGCAGCATTACATACAGTATAATGTTTCTGAAATGTTTTGGTCCTTGTCCTGCATACTTATTTTTAATCACTAAAAAATCCCAGCATAGTTCGTACAACATGCAGCTAGACCCAATGTATTATAATTATATGCAAGCTGCATGGTAATCCTGATCTGACTCACATGCCTGGTTGGGATTTTGCCAATTGCAGCTAGATGAAATGAGATAATTAACTTATTTGAACTAATTATTTTCTGATGTTGTATTCTCATTACGCAACGCTTGTCTTATCTCAATGTTGGATTGTAGTAGCTCCTTCAGTTTCTCATGAATGTCATCATTCTTTTGCTCTAGATAATCCAAAGCTGAATTCAGTTCATCTAACTTCGAGTCCAACATGAAATACTCTGCAAAGACAAAAGGTTATTGTGTACATGATCCCGAGTATCCTAGTATTCTTGTACTAGGATATCCTAGTACCTTGTACTAGGATACCCCATTCATAGGGGATCTTAGTAAAAAATACACCATAAACACTTGTCACTTATAAAAGAACAAATTAGATAGCGTACATAGTTTTCTATCATATATTATTTATTTTTATCCTATTATAACAAACAAATCTAATTTAAAAATGCACTTAAAGGGAATGAGTATATAATCATTTATTTGCTTGACGATTGATCAGCAGAGCTCATTTTCCCTTAGTTTAATTACTTTGGAGGCTTGTGAGCAATAAAACCCCATTAAATGGTAAAAACCTGTAAATACCTTCCACTACAGCTTCAACATCTGCTTGCTGTTCTACAGGTTCTATTTCATTCTCATCTGTTACACCATTTTGGTTACTACCATTTTGATCTTGCCCGGCCATAATCACAAACAATACCAAAGTGCCTGTAATAGAAAATGCCTTCCTTTTGTCTTTATCCTAAACACTTGTGTTTGTATTGGAAAAATAAAATGAATGACAGTTGTTTTTTTGGTCAGCTGACTGCCTTTATTTTATGTCATGGTAACATTGACAAAGTTCTTATATAAACGGCCTGTACACATTATTGAGCTGTCTACGAAGCTCTTTCTTTAGGCGACTCGTGTATTTCGTTCGTGATCGAACTCCTCCTAAACGACTGGACCGATCTTTTTGAAATTCGGCACGGTCATAGTGACATCACCGTGAGTGCATATTATCTGAATTCATAAAGATCGGTCCAGTCGTTTAGGAGTTCAACCTGGATCGACAAACTCAGCTCAATTATTGCAACAGCAGAATGTATTGCATACCTAGTTGAATACGTGGGCACATTAAAAGAACTAAGGGCCAACGACGATCCTGAACATTTGGCCATTAAAAACCTACCAAAAGCTATGACTATGAGCATCGAGAGATCCTAAATAAAGTTGATATTATAACTCGGAGCTGCGGTCGCTGCCGTGGTACTGTGCTGCAGCATGCAATTGATCGAAGCGACTATTTCAATCAATCTATAAGGAGCAGGTTTTCAAAAAAAGTTATTAACCAAAAATATGTCAATAACTTTTTTTGAGTCCTAAATCAAAATTAGGTCTCGAACAAAACCTGCTCCTGAGAATGCTTGATTTTTGAGTGAAAAATCATGAAAATCGGTTGGGTAGTCGTCAAGAAACAATTTCACATCGAGTTGCATTTGAGTCACCTGACAAGAAGCTCCGCTCGCTTCGCTCAATAATTTAACTGACACGGGATATTTTCCATCCTCGGAAATATGGTTTAGATCATGGTTGCTTTGAAAGACGATAGAACGACTATGATAGAAGAACTATGATAAATTACTGACTAGGATCTCCGACTAGATACTTGTTACGGAATATTAGCTTGCTGCCTCTTCTCTATTTTTATTGGGGCCAAATCTTCAGTGAATATAGCGTGACAGATAATATGTTATCTCCTTTATTAAAAATTGGCAACTTCAATGCACATACGTCATAATTGACGAAGAAGGAAGTCTTTGTTTTGCAAGATATATTTTAATAAATAAAAGTATTTAACTACGTTGCATATAAGCATACATAATGTGAGTTTATGTTTTTATATTTGGGAATAATGTATTTCCTTCATTGTTCGTAGATTCGTGCTCTTAATAGTATAATCTGACGAAGATTAACTTAATTTTGAGTGCATGCAATCTACCTTGTATTCATGTTGTTTTATACAATAGACATTGTTACGTAGATAAATAACTAAGCGGTATTCTCTTTTCTATAGCTGTTCTTAGTGTTTTTGTGATGTGTGATAAAGATATTAAATATAGTAGTCAATTATATACAAATATATTCAATCTACGATGACTCATTCGTCATTAAAGAATTAAGTATGCGCTCAGCTCATTCTATGTGCTACTTTTTAATGTCCACGATTTGAAGATAGAGGAAAAAATGTCAGTGTAAACGCATAGCTAATAAAGTTGTAGTTGGCAATAAAAATATATTTTATTCATACCTACCAACATTAATTATCTATTTATATTCTACAAATCAAGGCTGTCCCTAATGCTGGGGGCGTTTGAAAACAGCCCCCTAATTTGCCCACAATTAATATCTACTAAATTATATTACAATGTTAATATTTTAGAACCACAATGACTTCAGGACCATATAACTACTCCTACATATTTAAATATATTATTATTGGTGATATGGGAGTTGGCAAATCATGTCTGCTACATCAGTTCACAGATAAAAAATGTAAGTAAATGTATTTTATTATCTAAGCTATTTTTGGTTTGTTAATACACATTACATTATGTTAAAAATATATATTACAATCTGACCAGTTTGTGAGATTGAGGTAATTATGTACAAGACAGTTTAGCAAGATTTTTTGTAACAGGATGGTGCAGTACTGAAAGTCCTAATATCTATGCCAAGAAAAGAAATCCTGAACAAAAATTTAGTTCCGAAATTTGGCACTGTGATGGGATGTTTCCGTAAGCAGGAAACATCCCATCACAGTGCCAAATTTCAGAACTAAATTTTTGTTCAGGATTTCTTTTTCAGTATAAAACAATCATCTTAATGGTTTGAGTACTAGGACAGACAATACGGCAAAAATGTTTCCCATACATTTCGGCAAGAGAATCAAATTTCTACAATAATTTCTCTTTCTTCTGTATAAACATTGTAAAAAATTATATTTCGTCCATTTCCCCAGTTCTCCCTTTGGGGAGATTGTGGTTGATCCAGCTCTCACGGCACCCCGTCGAATCTTCTTGTGTCCTTAATAAATCTAATTATCTGTTCCACCTTCAGATTGCTAATGTCTTCCTCGTATAGTCTGTCCGACCCTAGAAGTTCCCATCTGAGCAATGAGTACATGGGACATTCAGCCAGCAGGTGGAAGCTTGTTTCATCGCTGTCCATGCACTCTGGGCATTTTGGGTCGGTTTTCACTCCTATCACTGTCAGGTGTCTAGTTAGTCGACAGTGTCCTGTTATGACTTCTATGGCGAGTCTCATGTTTCCTCTTGGGAGTTTCATGATATGACTTGTCGTTCTCTTATCCATGCCCTTGATGAAGATTTTCGACTGTCTCATTCCAGTCGAGGTCTTCCATCTTTGGTTGTTTTCTGCTTTTATTCTGTGGCTGATTACTCCTTTGGCGATTTTATGCGCAATGGGCAACCGGGGTTCCGGTCCCACAAAGTTTACGTCAGCACCTTCTCTGGCTAGTTCATCGGCCCGCTCGTTGCCAGGGTTTCCCTCATGTCCGGGTACCCAGGCAATCGTTAGGTCGGTGTTCTCGGCCAATCTATCTAATGATTCCTTACATACCTTGACTGTTGCTGATTTTGTCTCCACTTTGTCAAGCGCTTTCAGTGCCGCCTGGCTATCGCTGTATATGGTCACCTTTCCCGTTATGGTCAGGTGTTCCATTATTTCAACACATTCCTTTATGGCATATATCTCTGCCTGAAAGACACTTGCAAATCTTCCTAGGGGTATTGACCTGTCCATTTCAGTTCCGTCTTGGCATTTTATATGCACTCCGGATCCTGATAGATTGGTCAATTCCTTTCTTGAACCGTCTGTATAGCAGATAGTATTACTGGGATCTATCCGCCATTCTTCTCGTGTCCCTATGTGTATTCTGTATTTTTTGTCAAAAGTTCTCACCTTCCTTATAAGGTCATTATTGGATAGGATCATTGACAATTTTTCTTCCTAGTTCTTGCTTATGCTTGCATGACCTTTGTCCATGAAATTTCCAGTCCATAGGCCGATGCTTCTAAGTTTGAACCATTGTTCGGTGGCTCTTCTTTTTATTTCTAAGTCCAAGGGGTTCAGCCCTAATATGATCTCTAGCGCGGCTGTTGGTGTGGACCTCATCGCGCCTGTGGTCATGAGGGCTGCTAGCCTTTGGACTTTGTCTAGTTCTTTCTTGTTTTCACCTGTGGCAGTCTTGTGCCACCATACCAGGGCTCCATGCAGGATCCTTGGCAAAATTATTGCCTTGTATATCCATAGCACTACCAATGGTTTTATTCCCCAGGTTCTTCCTATAGTCCTTTTACACTGCATCATTGCCATTTTAGCTTTTGTGCATGTGTTGCTAATATGAGTCTTGAAAGTTAGCTTGCTATCCAGGGTTACTCCTAGATATTTCACCTCCGTAACGTTTTCTAGGTCGTGATTATCTAGTCTAGTGAGACTAGATAATCACGACCTAGAAAAAGCACCAGTGGGTATAGCACTTTCTATTTTTCTCTTTGCCTTTGCTCTTGCACCATACTAACGCTTCTTTTAAGCCTCTGTTCATGATTTCGCACATGACGCTGAGGACTTTTCCTGTGATTAGGAGCACGCCGTCATCAGAGTAGACTTGCGTATATATGTGCATCCCGTTTATCTTCTTTATTAGTTCATCTATTAGCAGGCACCACAGTAATGGGGATAGGCATCCCCCTTGGGGGAAGCCTCGTTTTGCCACCACTCTGTGTGTTGTTCCTGCTATTTCTGCCAGTATCTTACGGTGTTTAAGCATATTTTTCACCCATCCTAATAGATCTCTGTCAATGCCCTCGCGGTTTAGGGTGTCCTCTATTGAGTCGGGGGTTGCTTTGTCAAAAGCGCCCTCAACATCGAAGAAGCAGCCTAGGGCGTATTCTTGGTTGCTTATTGATCTTTGCACTCTTAAAACCAGGCTATGTAGGGCCGTTTCAGTTGACTTGCCCTCCATGTATGCATGTTGGTTTAAGTGCAGTGGAGATCGCTTTTCTCTATTTGTTCTCTTATTATTCTGTCTAGGATTTTCTCCAGTGTCTTCAGAATGAATGAGGAGAGACTGATGCATCTGAAGGACTTTGCCTCCTGATACGATATCTTCCCGGGTTTCGGGATGAAGACCACTCTTACGTCTCTCCACTTGCTTGGAATATACTTGGTTGTGATACTACTGTTATATAGATTCAGTAGATCTTTGCCTATGTATCTAATTACTATCTGTAACATTTTTGGGAAGATTTCGTCTGGTCCAGCAGCCTTGTATGGCTGGAAGGACCCTACGCTCCACTGTAAATGTTCTTCTGTAATGATTGCACTCGTCTCCTTTTCCGCTATGGGATTTAGGGTGGGCGGTGAGTTATCATCTGTGTCTTCAACGCTTCCTGGAAAGTGTGTGCCCAGCATCACTTCCAGTATCCTTTTGGGGTCGGTGATGAGTTCATCTCCGTTCTTTATGCTTCCTAGTTTGCAGGTATTGCCCTTGGAAAACGTCCAGTCGCTCCGCGTCTGGGTATTTTTCAACCCCTGCGCAGAACGCTTTCCAGCTGTTTCGGTTTTCCCTTCTGCATTCTTTCTTATATATATTTCTGACTTTTCTATATTCTTGCCAGCTCTCATCATCATTCTTATCTAGGGCTTTTCTGAGAGCTCGCCTGGTCTTTTTTCTTTGCTTCTCTAGAGCCTTTGTCCACCAGGGTTGACCCTTCCCTGGACTTATCTCTTTTAGTGGGCATGCCTTGTGGTAGGCTTCCCTTAGAGCGGCGTCTAGTCTATTGGCTTCTTGTTCTATTTCTGTTGTGTCTCTCAGCAAGGTTACTGGACCTGGGCTCCATTTCTCCATTTGTTGTTCGTATGTGGCCCAGTCTGTTTTCCTCGCATTTCTTGTTAGGATCTTCTCTGTCTTGGCTTCCAGACTGAAAGTGATTCGTTTGTGGTCTGACATTGAATTGCTTTCGTCTAGCTCCCAGTCTTTAATATGTTGGCTGATCCTATCTGTTGCGATAGTGATATCCAACACCTCTCGTCTTGCTCGGGTTACAAATGTGGGAGTATTGCCCACATTAAGAATTTCCAAGCCTGACGTACCTATGAAATCCAAGAGTAAGTCCCCTTTTTTGTTGCAGTCGGTACTGCCCCACACTACGTGGTGTGCATTTGCGTCGCAACCTAAAATAATTGGAATGTTCTTACCTTGGTATTTTCTTATAATTTCTTCCATTTCTAGGGACGGTGGCTCGAAATCTCTCTCGCTGGGCAGATACGCAGAGACTAGGAGCACCCTATCCTTTGTATCTATCCCCGTTTGTATTGTTATCACAATGCTAGCGAGGTCTCTGTAACAATCTGCTTTTATTAGTCCTCATTAGGACTAATAAAAGCAGATTGTTACAGAGGCAGAGAAACATTTTTTTGCTTTGCTGCTGGCATATATGCATGCCCTAGGTGTTGACTCACCATCCTCATGTCATGATTTATTTGTATGTGTTTGTATGTGTGTTAGTGTTTATTTGTTCCGCCCCTGATTTAGCTTTGCGTCAGCGGCCGATCCCCCACACTAGTGCGGTTGCAGTGATGCTACGCCGTGTGGGGGCGTTAGGTCCTTCCGCGAAGTATTAGGGAGGGGGTGTGGTGTGTGTGTATTCCCCGGGCTGTCCAGGTTGCGGGGCCTCCGGCTTTCCGGCTGTACCTCCTGTGAGGTTGCAGCCTGGGTACGGCCCCCGCCCCCCGCTTGTGGGCAGCTCCGGGCGTGTGTGTGGCGCTTGTTGTGTGCTGTTTGGGTGGGCACTCCATTGGATCGGCCTACTTCCTTCCACCGGGGCCCCCTCATGGGCCTCAGATTGGTCGGTGTCTCCGCATCCAATGAGCAACTTGCCCTGTGTATTTGTGGTGTGCTTGACTGTCGGTGCTGTTCTGGCCGACTCGCCTCTAGGTCTGGCCTGGTTCTGGGCCGCCTCTTGTTGTCTCTTGCGAGCCTTGTTCCGCCTCCATTTGGATTTGGTCACCCACTCGCCTTCTTTTTCCTGTCCTTGATGCTCCCCAATCGACATATTTGTCAGGTCGTCCCCGAGAGTCTCAGATGTAGACCTACCGGGACGCACCTGGTCGCTTGGTTTCTTATTTTGTCTTTCTTTTATCTTTATGGTTTGCGATGATTTGCCCCCCCCAGAATACGAGGGGCAGCCCGGACCACTAGATGGTCCAGGGAGGGATTCCCCGGTACTGGAAGTACCGGCACCCTCCTGGGGTAGTTTCTGTTGATCAGTCGCTTCCATATTGATGATTACCGGGGTTGCCGGTTTGTTGGATCGGGGGGATTGGGGAGGGGGTGTGGGATAGGAGGGGGATGGTTTATTATCTTTGAAATTTTCAGAAAATTATTTAGATTCGTCAGAAGTTGGTGTGACTCTACCAAGGGTTCCAAAATGCAACGAGACTGAGAAGAGCCCTCAAGAAACTCAGCTCGGCTTTTTTCAAAATATTTCATCTTAAATCTAATACAGAGTTATTTAGAAAGGAGCAATTCGTTACGTTGTTACAACCAGGCCGCCTTGTCATCTAAGAAATCATTAATACTATAATAAGCTTTATGGCACAATTTACTTTTTATTAGTTTTTTAAATTTATTGACAGATAAATTTGCTATTTCGGTTGGCAATGTATTGTACATTCGAATAAAGTTCCCCGCAAAAGAATTACTCACTTTATGAAGCCTAAATTTAGGAACAGCCAGTTTATCCTTATTTCTTAAGTTTAGATTATGATTATCACTATTTTTCACAAATTTACTTTTGTTCTTGTGGGTATACAATAAAATTTCATAAATATACTGTGAATACACTGTAAGGATGTTAATATGCTTAAACTTATCTCTTAATGACTCCCGAGACCCCATTCCATAGATAGTCCGGATAGCCCTCTTCTGCAACACAAAGATGCATTCAATATCGGCAGCGTTACCCCACAGTAGTATGCCATATGTCATGATACTGTGGAAGTAGCTGAAGTAGACAAGACGCGCCGTTTTAATGTCTGTAAGTTGTCGGATCTTTTTGACAGCATAGGCTGCTGAACTAAGCCTGGCCGAAATTTTCCCGATATGAGGCCCCCATTGCAATTTGGAGTCTAACGTTATGCCCAGAAAGACAGAGTCATCGACCAATTCTATTATATCATCCCTAACCTTAACACTGGTATTAACAAGTCTTACATTAGGTAAGGTGAATCTCACACAGGTGAAGTTCACGCGTGATGTCGTGACCAAGGGAAATAGGGATTCATTTTTATATATAGAGATAGCGAAAAATACTCAAAGGAGTCACGAGCCCGATTTTGATGAAACTTAAAACCTCATCATTAGATTTTTGAAAAACCAATAATCCTAGCTGGGAAGCTGGGAATCGAACCCATTTATTAAAAAAAACACCTATACTATTACACCATACTAGAGTGTTGCTATTAAGGATCTTATTCTGGGAGGTAACGACATACGGTAAACTAAAGGAAAGAGCTCATCTTTAACAAAATACATTTGTTTTTCTTATAAACTTTAAGAAAAAAAAAATTAAAATTAGATCGAAATTAAAAGCAAGATTATGTTCTACTTTAAATTTTTCTTGGGGGGGGGCAATTTAAGATAATGTTCCAATTTATTATTATTTTTGTTATTCACAGTTATGGCTGACTGTCCTCACACCATAGGAGTAGAATTCGGAACACGTATTATTGAAGTGGCTGGTCAAAAAATCAAACTACAAATATGGGACACGGCAGGTCAAGAAAGGTTTAGAGCTGTAACTCGTTCTTATTACAGGGGCGCTGCTGGAGCTTTGATGGTGTATGATATAACGAGAAGGTAATGGAATAATTTATGTTTTAAGGAAGATATTGTGTGTGTAGTGTAGTGTGATTGGAAATGGACGAAATGGACCGCAAACGTCGCTGCCGGCGTCCACGTTGGAAATAATAATAAGATATTGTGTAAATAAAAAAAATCTGCCATTTGAGTCATTCTGCCGTGCGTTAAAATTTGAAATTTGCTTTGTACATGAAATGTTCCTTCGAATTTTATCATATATCAGGGTTTTGTAGTAATCGTTTTATTATGTGGTTTCTAAATTACATAGATCTATGTACTGGGGACAAATACTTTAAAGTTACTACAATGACAAGTCCGTCTGTCTGTTACACCTAAACTGCAGAACTAATTTTGGTTTCATCATGTTCCATATATTTTAAAGCAAAGAATAATGTACTAATCTAGCGCATATCACAAGTCCCTAGCAGAAGCTAGTTTTCACTATTTCTTTGAGCAGTTCAATGTGCATAAGTATTAAAGTATTAACTAGTACTTAATGTCATATTTTCAGGTCTACTTACAATCACTTAAGTAGCTGGTTGACAGATACTCGCAATTTGACCAACCCAAGCACTGTTATATTTTTGATTGGAAATAAATCAGATTTAGATGCGCAACGAGATGTTACATACGAGGAAGCCAAACAGTTTGCAGATGAAAATGGACTTATGTTTGTTGAAGCCAGTGCTAAAACGTAAGGTTTATTGATTTTACTAATATAATTAAATTAATAATAAAATACAAACATTCATATAAGTACAGTACCCGGCGATAAATATTGCACATCGACCTTTGGAAAGAGACAATCGGCTAATTTCGGCTTCGTAGAGCATTATCTCTGTCGCACACTACCTATGTGACGTTTTGTCAGTCGTTGTTCAAGTGCGATAGAGTGCGGTAGCGTCCAGTTCAAAATATATATTTAGAGTTGTTAACACCCCCAAATTTAAATAATTTAAAGTTGTACTATGGCATCTTTAGGAAAAAGAGGGAAACCTTTACGAGGTCAGTCACGCGAAATTATCTACAATGTTTATAAATATTTTGTAACCAAAGCTGACAGATTTAAAACTAGTGGTTCTGTGAACCGTAGACTTCGGTCACAGCCGAACAAAGCCGCTTTTGTTTAGAAAATTTCTTCTTCAATTTTGTTTATTACTCTTTCATGTCATCCATTCTAAAAAATATCATTCAAATGTTATTCATTGTAAGCAAGGAGTGTGTGTTTTTCTGTCAGATCATGTTTGCCTCAAACATGATCTGACAGAACCCGTAGATGTAGAGATGTAGAGGTACAGACGAAAGAAATTCTCCCCAGTCTGCAAGTTGAAACGGAGACTTCGGTCGCTTCGCTCCCTCAGTCAAAAAATTAAGATAAAAATTTAAGTTGTTATTTTAAGAAGGTTCAAGAAAAGAATCCGTTCTCCTGATGATAATACTAATAAAGCCAAAAAAATGGATCTGAAAGATCAATTAATTGGCCAACGCAGAGATGTATCCGATACCAGACAAAACAATATTCCAGAAGTAGAAACAAGCAACAGTTTCTTGATGCTAGATATGGAGGTGGATGACTCTACATCTCCAAAAAGAACCACACCACCGATCATACTGTATGGTGTTGACGATCTTGGAAAACTCATAGAGCTACTGGAAGAAGTAGTAGATAAAACTGATTACAACTTTAAAATAGTCTCAAAAAACCAACTCATTGTATCCTCTACCACTGTTGACAAATACAAAACTCTCAAATATTGGATAGAATGAGATGCTGTTCTCTCTGAGACAGTCTTGATAATGCCTCGTTTAGAGGCGAAACAATTGTCGACGTTTTGTTGTCCTTTTGATTCTGCGAAAAATTAATGCTATTAATTAATGCTAAAAAGTTTTTTCTTAAAAATTTTTTACTTACCATTGTTTTTTACAAAACTCTCATTGAACACATCAGAGCCAAAGGGCTAATAGGACACACTTTCACCAGTAAAGATAAAAAAATGTATGAGAATAATTATTAAAAATCTACATTTTAGTACACCCAAAGACGCTATCATCAGTGCGATAGAAAACACTGTCAATAAAGTGCACGGGCAAATAGTTACGGCGCGTAAACCAGGCACCAAAGATCCATTAAACACTTTCTTTGTTAACATAGAGCCTCACGCGAACAACAAACTTGTGAAAGATATACAATACAACATCTACCACCAAAAAGTAATAATAGAAGACCCTAAAAGAAGAACCACTATAGTACAATGCACAAGATGTCAGCAATACGGGCACAGTAAATACAATTGCATGAGGCCATTCAGGTGCGTAAAATGTGCTGGCGCACATAAAACTACTTTATGCTCAATTGATAGAAACACCCCAGCTGTGTGCACCCTGTGCTCAGGAAGCCATCCTGCTAGTTATAAAGGATGCACCGTCTATAAGGAAATACTTGCAAGAAAAAAATCTGGCCATAAACCCCAAACAAATTTTAAACAAACTACCCATACTGTAAGTTCAAATAACAAGCCAATAGAACCCACATCTAAAGGCACCACCAGACATGAACACAAATCTAAAGGATTCATTGATTCTACACATCAATCTATTGGATACCGCGTTACACAATAAAGCCCGATACCATATAGTGAAATTGTCAAAACTGGTCTGGACTCAGATAAATTATCAGCAAAAGCAGATTATGGCATTTCACAATCACAAAGACCAAACACTAGACAATGCAGTGACAAAGAATCACAGAGAAACCATTCTAATAAAATAGAATTGAAAACTGACCCACAAGAACACATTTACAAACTAGAATTACTTATAACAAAACAGACCGAAAGAGTAGACCAGCTAATAACACAGCTAAGCACCATGATGAACCTCATCACAGCACTCATAAGCAAATTCCCGTAACATTCTCGAATTCGATTGGCACCGAACAAACAAATACTAGAAACATTAATAAGAACCAATAAAGTGGACATTGCTTTGATATCAGAAACACATCTTAATGATAGCAGGAAAGTGGTAATGGATAATTACTGTGTATACAACACCAACCATCCAGACTGCACATCGCATGGAGGATCTGCAGTTATCATCAAGAAAAATATAAAACATCACCTGCATAGTGAGTTTCGAGAGACGTGGCTGCAGGCGACAACCATAACTATATATGAGAACATTGGGCCTATTAATGTTAGTGCCATCTACATACCACCGAAACACAAGCCAAAACGAGACATATTTAACTGTTATTTTGACACATTAGGAAATAAATTTATTAGTGGTGGTGACTGGAACTGCAAGAATACATATTGGGGATCACGATTGACCAACTCAAAGGGACGTGAACTAAAGAAAAGTATAGATCACAACAACCTTAGAGTCCTAGGAACAGGAGAACCAACCTATTGGCCCACAGATGTAAACAGAGTCCCAGATCTCTTAGACTTTTTCATTTTAAAAGGACTATCCAACTTATATCTCGATGTTAAGTCATCGTTGCAACTTTCAGTATCTCTCCAATACAACAAATTCAGAAACCAGTGTTATACAACCACAAAACTGACTGGAACACCTTCACGGAATACTTGGAAAACAAAGTAGATCTAAAAGTCAAGCTCAAAACAGAAGAAGACATAGATGAGGCAACTTTTTATATTACAAACCTCATCCAAGTGGTGCTCCACCCCGACACTGCTCGATCACACTGAAAGAAATAATGTACCTTTGGAGATACGGAACAAGCTTCAGGAAAAGAGGAAAATAAGAAGGCAACTCCATTCAACAAGATCCAATGCGGATAGGAAAGAGTACAACAGAATTTCGAGAGAACTGAAAGAGTTAATAAAGGAAAATGTGAATATGACATTACAACATAAAATCTCTAGTCTATCATCCCACAAGAAAGATAATTATTCTCTATGGAAAATGACTAAAGGGTTCAAAAGACCAGTAAACCACATCCCACCTATCAGAAAATCTTCTGCAGATCCTTGGGCCAGAGCGAGAAGGCTGAACTGTTCGCTAAACACCTTAGTGAAGTATTTACTCCTCACCACTCTGCCATGGAGGATTTCGAAAGGGAACTTGAAGAAGTGGTCAATAGTGACCAACAGTTGTCTCTACCAGTTAAGCTGACCACTCCAGGTGAACTTGCACGTACTATCCAGTCCCTTGAAAACAAAAAAGCACCTGGCTTCGATCTCATAACCGGTGAAGTACTCAAAAAATTACCCAAAAAAATAATAGTCTTCCTAACAATGCTATTTAATGGAATCCTTAGAACTCTATTACCCAAAACTTTGGAAAGTATCACAGATCTGCATGACCCTGAAACCTGGGAAACCACCCACGGATCCTTGCTCATACAGACCCATAAGTCTCCTCCCAGTATTGTCCAAGGTATTTGAAAAAATATTCTTGCACAGACTAAGACCAATACTGGAACAAAATAAGATCGTACCCAATCATCAGTTTGGATTTCGGGAAAAACACTCCACAGTCAAACAGGTACATCGAGTAGTCCACAAGATCACCCAATCACTGGAGAAGAAGGAGTACTGCTCTGCAGCTTTTATCGACATACAACAGGCTTTCGATAAAATCTGGCACGAGGGACTGTTGTATAAGCTGAAGACACTTCTACCTAATTCATACTTTATGGTCTTAAAGTCTTATTTACTACAAAGACAATTTCAAGTACAGTGCGGTGAAGACTACTCAGAACTATATTATATCACGGCATCTGTGCCACAGGGTTCTGTTCTTGGTCCAGTATTATACTCCATTTATACTGCAGACCTGCCGACAACAGAGGATGTTACAGTGGCAACATACGCAGATGACACAGCATGCCTCGCAAGCGACAAAGACCCAAATAATGCATCACTGAAACTGCAAACACAACTGAAGAAACTTGATGTCTGGATGCAGAAATGGAGAATTAAACCTAGCGTTACCAAATCAACTCAGGTAACATTCGCACTGAGAAAAGGAGACTGCCCTCCCGTCACCTTGGAAAACAAGCTTCTACCTAGCAACAACAGTGTAAAGTATCTAGACTTGCATCTGGATAGAAGACTGACCTGGGCGAAGCACATTAAAGCCAAGAAACAACAAGCGAAATTACAATTCCAAGCATTTAACTGACTCATAGGTCGACAGTCGCCACTGTCCCTAACAAACAAGCTTCTGGTCTACAAAACGGTCATAAATCCTATCTGGACCTATGGAATAGAACTCTGGGGCTCTGCTAGTAAACTCCAATATAGAGATCCTACAGAGATTCCAAAACATCGCTCTGAGAACAATATCTAAAGCACACTGGTTCGTAAAGAATACGGAAATTCACGAATACCTGAAGATACCCACTGTCAAGGAAGAGGTCAATGACAATAGTAAGAGGTACATGGAGAGATTGGAGAACCACGCAAATGAGCTGGCAAAGGACCTGTTAAACAGGCACGAAAATGTAACTCGCCTTAAAAGATGGCAAATACTGGACTTAGACCACAGATACTAAAATCTAAGCATAGTATGGTGTCATTCATTGGAATGGCATCTTCAAAACGAGAACCACCCAGAACAGATCTGATTATGGCTGAACAGCCGATCGCAGATAAACAAGGAAAAAAAAAAAAAATAGAAGGTTCAAGAGCGAGTTGCAAATGCCACTGAAATTTCAGGAAGAACTTTGAACAATATATTAAACGAAGTCAGTACGTGTTTCAGTACTGACTTCATTTAATATTATACTTTATTCTACTGAAATTAAGTTCAGCACTCAAAAAAGGGAGACCAAATAAGCAATTTTGTTTGGGTATGGACGATTTTGATTATGATGTTGTTCGAAGAATGGTGTATGATATTCACTTACGATTTAATGAACTGCCAACAATAAAATCATTAAAAGCTAAATTATCTGAAGCTATTAATTACATTGGGTCTGAAAAGACGTTAAGAAAAATACTTCACGAGATGGGATTTCGGTTCACTAAAATGGAAGATAATCGAAAAGTTCTAATGGAAAAGCACGATGTAAGTCTCAAACAAATGGGATACCTCGATAAAATACGCAAATTTCGCTAAACAGGAAAAACATCGTCTACATGGATGAGTCTTACATATTATATACATCCCACACTAAAGGAAAATCTTGGAGGGATGATAAGAAAAAAGGAGTAAAAAAGCCAATTTCAAAAGGTCAACGTTTGATAATAGTTCATGCGGGAAATGAAAAATGCTTTGTACGCGGTGCCTTTTTAACGTATAAATCCACGGACACTACAGGTGACTATCACAATGAAATGAATAACGATAACTACGAGACATGGCTGGTTAATCAATTAATCCCAAATATCCCCAGTGATTCTGATCTAGTTATCGACATCGCACCCTATCACAATAAATATGATGAGACCCCCCCAACTCAAACACCATTAAACAGGAAATTATCAACTGGTTAAACAGACACGAAATTCCAGTTGATCCAAAATTAACAAAAACCCAGACTTACGCTATTATATGTCAGCACAAGGAGAGGTATACAGAGTTTTCCGTGGACAAAGTACTTGCCGAACATGGGCACACTATGTTGCGATGGCCACCATATCATCCGGATTTTAATCCAATTGAAAATATATGGTCTCAACTGAAAGGCTATGTAGCCTCTAGAAATGTGGGTATGAATTTAACTACAGTAAAAACATTATTGACTGAAAAAGTAAACATGATCGGGGCTGAAGAGTGGAAAAAAGTTTGCGATCATGCAATCAAATGTGAGAATCAATATAGAAGCATTCAACACGGTTTAGACAATTACACTGATAGACTAGTGATAAATAAGGCTTTAGTGACAGTGATATTGACCTCTTTGAGAGCACAGATAGTGTGATGGAAGTAATTGGGAATTAGAATTATTATTATTGTTCTCTTTATTACACTTTATACATATTTACTATATTTATAAATAAACTTATAAAAAAACACAAATGTATTTAAAAATATAAAAAATAGTGACCCACCGGTATCGAATACAGAGAACAAGCTACCGGTGGTTAGGGCTCCAGAGATAGGAACTTCCGCACAATACGGGCCGTATCCAACAGAACCGCCTTCTGCATCAAGCCCTTGACCCAGCTGCCTAACGCGAGCCTCTGTAGGTGGTGGTCGAGACTCTTGGCTATTAAACCATGAGCAGATACGACTATCGGAACAAAAATCGTCGAGTCTACGTCCCACATGGCGGTTATCTCGAAGGACAGATCGAGGTACTTACTAAGTTTATCCTTCTCTGCCTTCACGAGATTCTCGTCATCCGGGCACAGTGATATCGACAATTATTGCAAGGCGTTTTAATCGGTCTATTATCACTATATCTGGGTTGTTGGCTATAATAGTCCTATCAGTGATAATAGACCAATCCCAATACAATGTAGCATGACCATTTTCAAGAACTGGGTCGGGCATATACCTGTAATAAGGTATCTCTAAGTCATCAAGGTTATATTTTAGAGCAAGTATTTGGTGGATAATCCTGGCTACTTGGTTGTGTCTGTGCAAATACCGTACCCGTTCGCAAGACGGGAACAACCAGAGATAATATGTCTTAAAGATTCTCCGGGACGATGACATGCCCGACAGATGTCTAGTGTCCCATCTTTGACAATAAATCTCCGATAGTTATTCGTCATCATAACTTCGTCAGTAATTGCACAGATGAAACCTTCAGTTTCTCCAAAGAGATCACCGAAACGTAACCAGGATACGGAAGCTGTAAAATCAACATCGGGCCCATGTAGAGCCCGATAAAAACGACCTCCACATGATCCTCGACCTTCACATTTCCGTGGGATATACAACCTGACGAACGTAGGTGGTGCATTCGGTATGAAGTCAATAGACAACGTACCTTTCTATCCAGAGCTTTTAGAAGCTGAGTTCATCTAAGTATGCCAAAAGAGTATACTAAGACTGGCATGGCCCAGCCGTTAACAGCCCGTACCTTGTTACCGCCTGACAAGACTTTTCAGTACGTTCTTCAGGCGGCCAAAGAAACGGTCCTGCAACGTCTGTTTCATGTCAGTCTCAGCAACACACAGAGCTTGGGACATATTTGTAGGTTTCGGTTGCGGAGAGCGACCCAAATCGTGTGTAATCCGAAAATTGACTCCTTCAGATTCCACAATCCCGCCTCTTTTCACATGCATGACCGCACACTTATCTACCCCGAACTCCATACTGATAGCCATCAATTCAGGGCCATTAGAGGCAATTAACTTTAGGTCATCCATGTAAAAAAGTTGGGATAAAATTTGACCCCCTATCCGCATCCGATAGACTAACCCTGAACCCTCTATAGTAGCGTACTGAGAGGATTCAGTGCTAGACAAAGCACAACGGACTCAGACTATCGCCCTGGAATATTCCTCTCTCGATCCCTATTGGTACACCACCTCCTAAATCTGACGACACCCTGGATAAACTAAAACCGTATTCCATTCTCTCATACATGACCTCAAAAAGGTGCACCTTTAGAAGCCATGATGAGGTACAGAATCATACGCTTTTTTTTAGTCAATCCAGCATGTCGCAAGGTTCTTTCGGTTACGGCGTACCTGCTGACAAACAGCCATGTCAAGAATAAGGAGCTCTTTAGTACCACGTGCCCCATTTTTGCATCCATTCTGAGAGATTGACAATATATTGTTGTTTTCTATAATATGTGAATATATTTTAACTCTCAGGATGGATGTAAATAGTTTGTATATAGTAGGTAGACAAGTTAATAGTCTATAATTTTTGGGGTATATACTAACAGACTTATATAGGAGGTGGATTACTTCGGTAGTCATAAAAGCTGGAAGCGACGCTGACTCAAGGAATGACTGGAAACAAGATGCCCAAGCAAGCGTGTGAGCTACGGAACCATTTTAACCAAAAGTTGTGCAGTCCATCCGGTCCAGCAGATTTCCAATTTGGCAACGAACGAACTGCACAACCAATATCTTCTTCAGATTTATTACAGGGTCTCATTTTAACAATAGGTGTAGTGGTGTTTATTGTGTACACTACAGCTGTAATTTTCCAAAATAATTAATTACGTAAACATACATAATGTGAACACGTTTTTTTATTTTACCCGAACCTAAAGCCAACATATTTTTGTATTTTAAAGCAATGAGTTTGCTTAAACTATTCTTAAAATATTAAGAAAGAAATTATAAATAGATCACGCGATGTAGAAATTATGAATATGATATGAAGCAAAAATTCGATGTTGTCGGTAGTGGTCATCGTAGCTCAGTTGGTCAGAGCATTCCCCCTGTTAGGTTAGGTTAGGTTAGCCGTGGGTTCGAGTTCTGCCGATGACATCACTTTTTGTGATCTATTTATAATTTTTTTTTTTTTTTTTTTTTTTTTTTTTTTTTTTTTTTTTTTTTTTTTTTTTTATATTTGGTTCGCCAAATTGACGCCGCCCGCCTGGTGGTAAGTCGTGACGACGTCTAGCGATTGTGGGCCACTCTCACAGCACACATTACTATTGAGAGTGGCCCTCAACTTGACGACCTACTGATGTGCCTCTTCACGCTCCGCTTAAAATACCCAGGATTATATGTGGGAGGAAACACGTGCACAGGCAGGGCGTTCCAGGCCACTATCGTTCGGCAGAGAAACGAACGTTTAAAACGTTCGGTTCTCGCGAACATGCTATCCACTGTGTGGGGGTGGCATCTCTGCCCGGCACGAGTCGTTCGGGATCGGAAGGAAGAGGGTGGGATCAGATTGAAGAGCTCTTCAGAACACTCGCCGTGGTAAATACGGTAGAATGCGGCCAAGGAAGCTATTGTTCGGCGCTGAACTAGCGGCTCAAGGCTTCCCGTTACCTCCGGACAATCTATAATACGGATAGCCCGTCGCTGCATAGCGTCGAGAGCGTCCAGCAGATACTTTGCGGAGCCGTCCCAGAGGTGAGAGCAGTATTCGACGCAGGGTCTAATCTGCGTCTTGTACAGCAGACACCTCTGGTCCGGTGTAAAGAATCTCTTTACCTTATTCAGTATTCCTAGTGTCCGCGAAGCTAGCCCTATACATCTTTCGATGTAGTTTTATTATTGAGCTCTCGACGAACGTCTATGCCAAGGATATCAAGGTTGTCCTTCATTGGTAAAAATGCATTCTGAGAGAGGGTAGGGGAAGGAAAGGGGATTTCTTCGCAGTAAATGCACACGCCTGTGTTTTGCGGGCATTGAACTCGACCAGGTTCTCGGCACCCCATTGAGAGATACTGTCGAGGTTACGGTCGAGATCAGCCACGAGTCGTCGTCTCTCCTCCTCAATCTCAGATCGCCCCGCCGTCGGACGAACCGAGTAACTCCCGTGCAGTGTGCTGTCATCTGCATAGCAATGAATGTTCCCGAGGGATAGCATATCATTGATATGCAGAAGAAAGAGAGTTGGTGATAGTACGGACCCCTGCGGTACCCCGGCATTCACTTGCAAGAAGCGAGAAGCCTGGCCATCGCAGAGGACCCGCACTCGGCGCTCGTTTAAAAAGCTGGCAATCCAGCTGCACAGTTGAGGAGGTAGACCATATGCCGGAAGCTTGGAAAGGAGCGAAGCATGCCAGACCCTATGGAAGGCTTTGGCGATGTCCAGGCTAATAGCCAAGGACTCGCCGTGCCTTTCCATAGCCCCACCCCAGACATGCGTTACGAATGCCAGAAGATCACCCGTTGATCGCTTTGGCCTGAAGCCTGAATCGACAATACTGTCGATCATTGATTAGCGAGTGATCCTCTTGGAATTGCATGAGCTGCTTATTTATAAGGAGCTCAAGCACCTTGCAAATGACTGAGGTGACAGCTATGGGTCGATAGTTGCCTGGATCGGACCGATCCCCTTTCTTGGGGATCGGTTGTACGTTCGCCTCCTTCCAGACCTCCGGCACGAGCCCTGAAGAGTATGACAGGCGGTACAGACGCGTTAATACTGGAGACAACTCAGCTGCACATTTTCGTAGCACCACCGCCGGAATGCCGTCAGGGCCACTGGCTTTCCGCGTGTCGAGTGACCGCAGCACTGCCCGTACATCACATTGCCTGATAACAATATCAGGCATTGTGTGGCCACAGTTGGCGATGGCGGGGGGCTGCAGGCCACGGTCGTCGACCCGGGAATTAGCCGCAAACATATCCGCTTTCTCTTGGGCTTTGTGAACCAGTGTTCCATCTGGGTAACGCAGCGGTGGCAGCGAGGGCTGACAAAAGTTAGATTGCACGGCTTTGGCCAGTTGCCAGAATCCACGGCTGCCCGTGGGATGGGAAGTGAGCTCCTGACCAAGCCGCGCGACGCGCTGGGCATCCGCTCTCTTAAAGGCCCTCTTACTCGATTTTGTGGCCCGGTTGTACGCTGCTTTGAGGTGGCCCACGTTTGGGTCGCGCACAGCCCGGGCCCTGATCCAGGCGCGATATGCCGACTGTTTTTGTCGAACAGCTTTGGCACAATCTCGCCCGAACCAGGGACGGGCTCTGCGGATACTGGCGACATCAGTGAAAGGGATGTAATAATCCATCCCTAAACTGATCTCGCCAGCAATAGCAGAAGCACTATCCGAAGGAGCCTTTCCTACAAAGCAGCGCTGGCTCCAGGGGACGGACGCATAATAATCGCGTAGACCGTCCCAATCCGCTGACGAGTAGTGCCATAGTCGTCGTGACGTTTGTACAGGACGTGCAGGAGGTGACACCTTCATGCCAGCGTGAACAACACAGTGGTCGGAACTACCCAGTGGGACTCGTCAGCAGTAGATCCAGCAGAGCGGGCGCGTGATCTGACCTGTCTGGTATCCGGGTGATCCCGCATACCATCTGGGTCAGACCGTGGGAGAGAGCGAACGCATGGGCGGCTCTACCCGCATGATCAGTCTTGAGGGACCCCAGCCATTCAATGTGATGGCCATTGAAGTCCCCCAGAAATACTAGGTCAGCGTTCGGGAACCGCACCTGCGCTTCATCAGCCGTCTCGCTGAGGTACTGGAAGAGCTTTGTTGTCTCAGAATCCCCTGTGTGGGATCGGTAGACGCACACGTAGATCTGGCTCATAGAGCCATGGTCTACGTGCAGCCAAAGGACGGAATTGGAGGGGTTCTCTAGGCAGCGCAACCGGCGGCAGCAAACATCCGCCCTAACGAACACGCACACCCCGGCTTTGTCTCGAAATTGTTCCTCGATGACATAGCCGGGGTAACACAGGTAAGACGTGTCGTCAGGGCGGCGTATTTGTGTCTCCGTGAGGAACATCACAGCGGGTCGTGCCGTCTCAAGGTGGTGGTGAACGGTATCGAGGTTCGCATGGAGTCCACGGACGTTAGTGAACTCCACCTCGAAATGTGAACTTGTGGGGTTTCCTAGGGCCGCTGTGTAACGTTTATTTCTTTTTTGTTGCACTGCCATTGTAGATTTTGAAAAAGAAGCGTGAAGACAGGGCGACATTTGGTGCAGCAGTAAGTGACAAAGCGCAGGGGCTAGCTTTGTCTAGAACCGTGTGGTTAGGTCGGAGCCGACTCGCCGGACGGAAGGGCTCCCAAACCCCCCTGATGAAAGGCCGCCGCTACCCCACACCGGTTACCACCCGGAGCGGCGATCCCACATCAGGATTATGCGCAACATGTGGGGCAGCCTCCTGGGGTGGTTGGTCCCAGGCGGGCCCCATGACTGTGTTGCGGGCGGCCGCGGCAACGCCGTTGCTAAGGGTCTCCCTGGCCGGCGAATCGACCCACACCACCCACACTAGACTCCGTTTCGCCCCCACTGGTCCCATGCCTGCTGCACCATACATCGCCCCGGGCCCGGCGGTGCAGCTGCTGAACCCCTAACGCAACCCAGCCTGGGCTGGGTTACTTAGGGGCTTTAGCACAGCTGCACGGTGGTACCCCCCCGGACCAACACTGTTGTACCACCTGGTACCCACGTAGGGGCCGAAGCCACTCCATAGGTACCGTAAATTAACGAGCCTCGTCTGTTTATCAGCAGGTGAGGTCGCTGGGGCCCTTAAGATGTTGGTAGAGCCCCTTTGCACCCAAAATAATTCTAATTCTTAATAATCTCAAGCCAACACTTATAGAAAAATTGGTGTATTTTATACAAAGAATAAAAAGAATTATTAAAAGAAGCAAATCATAATTGTTTTAACAGCTCCTAATAGATACCGGACTGTTTGTATTTCGTGCGACAGAGATAACGCTCTACGAAACCGAAATTAGCCGATTGTCTCTTTCCAAAGGTCGATGTGCAATATTTATCGCCGGGTACTGTACAAACTTTCTATATTTTCTTATTTTGAATTACAAGCACTGTGGTTTCTGTATGGTGTAATGACGGTTGTACTTTGTACGTACACATTCGCAGATGCATACCGAGACACAGCGAGAGTGAGTTCAGAGTTCACGTCTCCTATCCTCTCTGGGGTAATACGGTGACTGCTTGGTGGAGAATCGGCTTTTTTTGCACCCGAGTCTAATGGATGAAATACACGTAACGGTATACTTGCGCAAGTCTAGTATAAAATGGATTTACGCAAGCCTAATTTGTAATAGACTTGCGTAAGTAAACCTTTATGTGTATTTACTCCTTAAGGGTATCGGTCGCTCTCGCCGGGATTGCAAAAGCATCCCTACACTGGTTCAACTAGCAACTATCTAGTATCAAAAAACTATCGTGGCGATATGTGTCTCTTGCCGAGTGAGTACATCCGGTAATACACTGTTCAACATTTTTCAGTGGTCAGAATGTCGAGGAAGCTTTTCTCGAGACGGCTAAGAAAATCTACCAGAGTATCCAGGACGGGCGACTGGACCTGAACGCGGCGGAGTCGGGCGTGCAGCACAAGCCCGCGTCGCCCGGCCGCCCGCTCGCCGCGCCGCCCGCGCCCAAGGACAACTGCGCCTGCTAACCGGCTCCCCTCTCCCCTACTGTCTCTCTGTCCCTCCTGGCCCGCCTCTCCTCTCGCCTCGCATCCTTACTCAATCAACCTTCACTTTCACTATTGTGCTAGTAATAAATTACATCGTCATTAATTCCGTTTTGTTCTTGACGTTATATAAATTTGTGTACATTCCATGTTATAATTTGGTATCAGGATGTATAAGGGCTGACTGAGCGGCTTCGGCGATTATTGCACTACGTGTGTATTATACGATGTGACGAAGCACTTGGCGCAGGTTTATGATACTTCAGAATGTCTATGTTGTAAATGTATTATTATTATTATTTATGATCTACAATTTGTATTTTTGTATAGCTGTAATAATTAATTTATGGGTTCTACTAACATAGATTTTGTGTGATCAAAATGTTTCTTTATAGATTAATTCACTAGTATAATGGGGCGATACAGTTCAAACGTAGAAGTTACCACCACCCTCCAGTACTCGATTCTATTTATGTGAGTAGTCTTATAACTTTATGGCTGGGAAATACGTCAGTCAGGGTGATGTATATCAAACTCTTTTTACCTTTAGTCCATAAATATCGGACTTACTGTGCCTGCTCATATCTTCTACTAGACCCACGAGCTAGCGGACATATCAGAAAAGGTCCTCGACGCAATCTCAAAGTTTGTCAGATTGTTGTCATAAAAATCCTAACACAACAACGCACACTGGTTGGAGGGTAGGGGTTCTTTTACAACTCCTATATATCAAACTCGGAGAAAAAAATTGCTAAAGTAGGTATTTGAAGCAAGTGAGTATTATTAAGTATTAAAAATTAATTTAATGTTCTAAAAAAACAGGTCATTTTGGTGGTTCTTCCCCTTCGGTGGCCATCATAACTGCAGGTTTATTAGGTAAGATTAAATTCGTGTGAACAGTTGGTTTAAACCGAATGACGTCATACCCGTACGACGTTCTATGGGACACTGTTGGTTTTAAACCGTGTATTTTTCGCTTTAGGATTTGGGACAACACAAAAATTAGTCAAACTTTCATATTGCTTCAAATACCTTCTCTGATATTATGTTCACTAGCTCTCGTTCTCTAATACACGTAATATATGCACATTGCATGTAGGTAAGGTCGTTCGTCATCCGCGTTGTAATGTATGACAATGTAAAACACCACGCCAGCAGTTGTACGTGTTAGTGCAAGTGTACGCATTTAATGTGCCCTGTTTTTTCTGCGAAAATGGACAATTTTTTATGTATATAAATTAGACATGTTATCATCACAAACTTGTTTAATTCAGACAACTGCGATGTAAGTTAACACACACTTACATTAATGACCTGTTAACGTTGAAGGGAGAAATACAGAGTTAAAACGGTTGTTTGAAACAGAGATATAAAATCGTGTAGTAGACAGTTGTTTTAAACCAAATTACGTCTTACCCGTACGACGTTCTATTGAACACTGTTGGTTGAAAACCGTGTAGCCAGCAAAAATCTCCGTTTCCAACAGCCATTTGAACCGTGTATTTCATGGTTTACTGTCAACGCCTGTTATTACCGTCACAAATGAGAACAACCTACATTAGCTGCACGAGGTGCCGTTCTCTATAGATATTATGTATCGCTATTGCAATGTAACGATTATGATGACCCATGACTCTGAACTCTATGAAATAAAATGGTATACTTAATTAAAATTTCTATAAAAAGCAATAAAAGATACCCACTAAGAATAGTACCTACGACAGGTTTTAATGTGGTTATGAGCAGGTGAGTCGAGCTCTGTTCACATACGCATAGTCAATAGGCGATCTCTCATTGACCGATTCCTGAATCTACCAATGAGATTTTTTCGACTGAGTGGACTTTCATTGGCTGATTTGAGAATCCGCCAATGAGAGCTCACAAGTCTACTGTCTATGCACCATATCCGCGGAGTGTGAACAGGGATTAAGTCGCGGGTGTCCGCTTGACCCAAATATGATTGTTGTAGAAATATATTAGTTATTATTGCAAGGAGATATTTAAATATTCGTTAATTACGAGTAATAGGTGGTTATGCTACATTATTGTGAAGTCGATGCCCATTTGGTATGTATTACATAATACTGGGTTGCTCGAGTCAAACATGTCAGATTTAAATGATAGCAAGCTAGTTTTTTACCGCGTCTTGTTCTACTATGCGGGTTGTAATGTATTATCATGTCATTAATGGTATATAATAAGGTATTTTTATTTTTTAATCAACAAATCGCAAATATATGATTCTTAAATGTATATGGATTGTATGTAGATCTATGATGAATACTGCTGTGTATATTGCAGTTAATCATATCAGTGTATCGTGATGATGTGTGTAAATCAAATACTTTGATTAATATCAATATTTATTGTAGAAAAAGAAATACATTCGGGTTGCACTTGAATATAACAAGCATTTATTTATAAATTATATTTTGACCCATCACCGTATAAAGAAAATAGGTATTTATGATAAAATTTAAAATATTCAAAAATATTTATGTACAGTCAGCGTCTAATAGTTAGTTACAGTCAAGGTACTCTAATCTATAGGCGCAACCAAATAGTCAATGATATCGGTACAAACAAAGTTTCCTTATTGTTGACAACAATGTAGTCGCTCCAAAGGGCGAGACGTTTAAAGTGTCACATAGATAGATTCAGTCAAAGTATTTAAAAATATCGTAACATGCTAAATGAGACATCAAATGCGCACGCATACTTGTCTCTTTCATTTCGAACATGACGTCGTAGACTGGTTTTTGTTTATAGGTATAAAACTACCAATGTTACGTCTGTCGTTCAATTCAGAGGCACTAATATAGACATTGGACAAATATCTTGAGCGTCAACATTGAGCGAAAACGCAAAACTCTTTTTATTGTAGTTCGACCATTGTAAGAATGGTTTCATAAAAAACTAAGTTAAATTTGTATAGATTTATTGAGTTAAAAGTACATTTACGTTCTTTGAAGTCGGTTAGTGCAGTTTTACTGCAAAATAAGTAATTAAAATCGTGTGTAGCCTCCATCTGCAAGAATTACGTCGGAAAGACGTCTTCTCATCGATTGTACAGCATTGTAACAAAAATTGTCCCCTCTCATAGACTCCCATATTTCGTTAACGTGAGTCCTTAAATTTGAAGTAGTTCGTGCTCGTGTACCATCTCATACCCGAACCATTTTACCCCACAAATTTTCAATTGGGTTTAGGTCGGGTCTATGAGGCGGCATCGGAATTAACTCCAGGTCCCTGCTACCTTCCAAGTAATTTTGAACAACTCTGGAGTTGTGTACGGAACTGTTATCTTGGACAAACTTAATAGCTTCATGGGGAAAAAAATCCTGGCTGTTGGAAGCAAAACGTTTTCGAGGATGTCTTTGTATAAAGTGCCATTCATTCTTCCTCCAACCTCCACTAGCTCTCCTGGTCCGCTTTGAGTCATCCATCCCCAAAATCCTAAGGTGATTCGACCACTGCGATTATTAGGGAGGACATTTCTTTCATCATATCTTGTGTTCAATGTCCGGTATAGAGATAAGCGTCTCTGGGCAGAAGAACAAAAAACTTTTTATCTACAAAGATCACGTTATCAAAATTAAAATTTAAAAAATTTCGTGCGTACTGTAAACGCTGCGCTTTATGCCTCGGTGTTAATATAGGTTTTTTAGCAGGAATACGATGGCGTAACCCATGTTCCCGCAGGCGTCGTCTTATTGTGCTCTATGATATGCCAAATTCCACGGACATACTCCTGGAGTTTATAAATCGATTGCTAACTCAGCTCGCTGCACTATGTTTCTGTCTTCATCTGTATTTGTTTGACGTGGACGACCAAACGAAACATGGTTTCGCAAAGCACCTTCATTTTGCCATCTCTCTATCCAACGGTATACTGTTTCTCTAAATTAAAAAAAAAAACAAAATATGTCAGTTATGTATGAATAAAAATTAGTAAGATAGGTAACTGATCTAATTCTAATGTGAAACTTACGGATATTCCCAGTTCATTTGAAATATCTGTTATGGAGACTATATTGTCTAAAGAGGTTTTTATCTAGGGAAACCGTTTTAAGTTTTAGTTGGTTGGTGTATGGTTTACTTTTATAACAATACATCCTTTATTTACAACTGTTTTAAACAAAAACCAGTCTACGACGTCATGTTCGAAATGAAAGAGACAAGTATGCGTGCGCATTTGATGTCTCATTTAGCATGTTACGATATTTTTAAACACTGACTGAACCTATCTATGTGACACTTAAAACGTCTCGCCCTTTGGAGCGACTACATTGTTGTCAACAATAAGGAAACTTTGTTTGTACCGATATCATTGACTATTTGGTTGCGCCTATAGATTAGAGTACCTTGACTGTAACTAACTATTAGACGCTGACTGTACCTATCAGTACTAATAAAATTCCAAATCAAATAGAAACTTGATTATTTGTAGACTTACTACATATACACATACAGGTATATTATTAGAAACTAGGTACATTATGGTGTTACATGTTTAAAATAAAGTTTGTACAGTGTAGATGCCGTGTCTATTTTCATTGGAAATTAATTAGGTCAGTAGTACAACACTTTGGTTATATGCTTATCGCAATCACTGGATTATGGATAATTACCTACAAAAAAATGCGTATCGTCGATAATAAGTATTGGAACGCAAAGACCTATCTGCCACCTTCTTTTATCTCTGTATGTCTAAACTCTAAATACATGGTTTAAAACAACAATGCTCTATTGAACACTGTTGATTTTAAATCGTGTAGTCAGCAAAGCGCTCCTTTTCATACCACGTTTAAAACCTCGTTTTCAATAGTGTTAAAAATATTTTCTCACATTGGCTATAATAGATTATAGATAGATTCCCAATTAATTAAATATAATAATAAAATTCTCAAAACAGACATTTTTTTTTTGTAAAACAGACATTTTACATGTCTGTTTTACTTTGTACTGATTTGGAAATAACATTATGATTAAGGGAATCATAATGTTATTTCCAAATCAGTACAAAGTAAAACAGACACAACAAAGTACAGTATAATTCTTATTTTAATATTCGAGTATTGTCTTATATTAATTGGGAATCTATCTATAATCTATTATAGCCAATGTGAAAAAAGATTTTTTATTAATTCTTATCACTTTGATATTCTTCGTCTGAAACTGTAGTGGGAAAACTATTTTTGTTCAACTATTACTTAAATATTTAACTTTGATCGATTGTAACTTTTTATTGTGATAGCATATAACCAGAGTGATAAAAGTAATGTCTACATGAATTTTCTAGAGTATTGCGTACTTCAGTCATTGCTTCAAAAACCATTAAAATGTTACAAGTTGTTTAACAAATATGCCTAAAGGCTCTCCCTCTAAGATATTATATGACATCTTTCCCGTATATAGCTTGCTTACAACAGCTAATTACTTTATAGATTTTATTCCAAAGGTTTATTGGATGTGATTGTTTCGTAATATGATTGTGTAATTATGCTAAATTAAATGTTCCCTTATTTCGTTACAGTGGAGAACACTATGGTAGTCAAAATTACTACACATTATATTATTTATCGGCTGTCCTAATTTACGACACACTGTATTATTATATCACCGAGTACATACCCTTCCATTGAACATGTACCAATTTGTTAACCCTGTTGAAAGTGTCATTCATAGAACTCGTTCGCGGCTCCTACGGGATATATGTGCTCGATGTACCATGTACTTCATTTTGATTTATTAGCATATAAATTCATTTACAAAATATCTGTTATATTATTGTGTAAGTACATACTTATTAATATGTACAATAAAAGCAACCTTGAAACAAAAGAACCTCGTAAAACCTAGTAAGTTGATATATTCTTTTGCAGCAAACTGAGGCTCCATTCACACCGGAAGCGCAGCGGCGTGGAATTTCATTGTATGTTAAGTGATTTTAAACTTTTATAATACACTAGTGGTCCCGGCGAACTTCGTACCGCATTAATTTCCCTTGACCCTTCTCCTGATAATAACGAACACAACAAAAAAAGAATCACCGAAATCGGTCCAGCCGTTCACGCGTGATGTCGTGACCAAGGGAAATAGGGATTCATTTTTATATATAGAGATAATAAGTACTGAGTATCTATCTCTTGATAAAGTTGAAAAGGTGCGCGGCCGCTCTCGAAGTCTCGACTGTGCGAGCATTCCGACGACTACTTCGAAGCGGCGACAAGCGGGCGGCCGCGAGACGCTGCTCGTCACCGGACGCCGCGAGCAGTAGCGCCGCTGCGGTTTCGGTGTGAATTGAGGCTAACAACTTGGTGACGAACAACATTCGATATTAGACAAATGCGATAAACACACAATAAAAACATAATTAGTAGTTTATGAAACTGGTGCATAAAAAAGGGTATTAGAACATGAGTAGGTTTTAAAGAAACGAGCCTTGGAGAGTTACTTTATAGTATCCCACGATTGTTCTAATTTCTAGTTATGTGCAGGTTCATACACTACTTTATCTAATCTCATACGTTTAGGCATTTTGACAAACACAAACTTGATAATATGGCGGCAAAACTCTACAAGGCTATATGGTCGAAATACTTTATGAATATAGATTGATTATTGCAAGAATTTTATCATAATGTACTAGGATTGTATCCAACAGTGTTATGATGATTTAAAAAGTTACTTTACGATACAGATTTGCAGAAAATCTCATAAAATCTATCATAAAATATTTTTTTATTTTTTATAGTACTGGTGTCATAATCATAGGCTATATGTCAACTTCTACCGATATAATCTAACAATACACGCGCAACTCACTCACCTTTTACAGCTGTTTTAAAGGAAGCTATATAATAAAACAATACGCAATGATACGAGACAGTATATTCTCTGATATATGCAATACTTAAAGCTTGGACGGAGTACTTTGTACAAAAAGGTTTCTCATGTCGAGAAGGGATGTCTCCAATGCCTCCTTATATCCGTAGAGAGCGGTGTCAGGATCATCCTTGAACGTAGATATAGCGAATACCATATTGTCTTCGCGAGGGTTGTAGCACGTGGCGTATCCGTTGTTCACTAGTGGCCCGTAACACATGAAGGCTTCCGATTTGAAAGCAACCTACAAAAAGATAGTCTGAGACCCCAGGGCCACCAATGTTCACCAGACGTCACTTACTTTCTGATGAACGAAATGTGTACGATTGAATAGTGTTAGTAGGTGAAGGTATGTAATATGATTGCAGGAATACCTGCTAATTTGGCTAGACGGCCAACTTTCAGGTAACCTACGTATAAGAATAACTTGCTAGTTTGGCCAGACAGTCGCATGATCATATCATAGTACTTGGTAACACTACCTATAAGCCGCGCACGATGACAGTGGGATGGAACCTTCACAATAACCGCTTCCTGACGTCATCAATCGCTAAAAAGTATTGAGAAAAAGTTATCCCTACTATTTAGCTCTTGATGTAGTCACGACGCGGTTATTGTGACGAGGTTTCGTCCCACTGTCATCGTGCGCGGCTTATACTCAATCGTACACATTACCTATCTGTAAATAACTCTGAAAATATTAAGAAATAAATTATAAATAAATCACAGAAACTGATGTCATCGGCAGGACTCGAACCCACGGCCTTTCCCTAACAGGGGAATGCTCTGACCACTGAGCTACGATGACCATATCGACAACATCGAATTTTTATTTCATATCTTATTTATAATTTCTAGATCGCGCTATTAAGGTTAGCGTTGGATCCACCTACCAGAGTTCTGCCGAACTAACGGTACCAGTGTATCGTGTTACAACGATATTTATTGTTGATAACTCTTAAGTATCTATTTAAGTATGTACCTGACTAGTGGATAGTCTCATATGAGTACTCTTCGTATAACTGATATCTTTGTACAAATCGTGTATTTGTATTCCATTTTCTATTGCAGTTAGTTTCAATCCCAGAAGATGTCTATCAACACCCCGCGCTTGAAGTGCCTGTGAAACAAAATCGTCAAATAATATAGCCAGGTATGTCGAAGGATAAGGATATCGAGAGACGGTCGGATATTTGATTTAGGGCTCCAACTACCCCTAACGACTGCCATAGGTGTTTGTATGACAACCGGGACCGAGGTGCTTAACGTGCTCTCCGAGGCACGGAGGGGTCTCAGTGTCTTAAGAAATGGTCACCCATCCTAAGACCGGCCTGACTAGATGTTTCTTAACCTTTGCAATGTGTGTGTATCTAAACAGTCTGCATATCGTGGGCCATCATAAACGTGGGCCACCTCAAAGCACTCTCGATTTTCTATTGTACTTGGTAACGCAGTAAGCAACTTGCCTCCTGTTACGTGGGGCGAAAAATATACAGACGAAGTACCGGTGTGTAATGCACCCCTGCCTATCCCTTCTGATATATGTAGATATTACTAAATATAGAAAAAATATTCGCGAGCGAGTAGCGACTTTAATAGGATGAATAAACAGTTCTCTTTTGGTTCAGGTTGTTGCTGCGAAATCTACGCTTGAATGACATTTTTGCGAAAGCGACATTTTTGAGAAAGTGACATTTTTGAGAAAGTGACATTTTAAGAAAGTGACATTCTTAGAAAATGATATTTTTGAAAAAGTGACATTTTAAGAAAGTGACATTCTTAGAAAATGACATTTTTGATAAAGTGACATTTTAAGAAAGTGACATTCTTAGAAAATGACTTTTTTGATAAAGTGACATTCTAAGAAAGTGACATTAGTGACCAAATTTTTCACGATAACATTTTGCGAAAGAGACGTTCTGCGTCAAGACCATTTTAAAACAAGCAAGGCGCCCTTCACTATTCACTATCGCAGTGAAGGCATAAGACGACTTCTTACTATTATGTGATATATCACATGTCTGCAGGCAATACCATTTTCACCTTTATCTACGTCATTTTTTAAAACACCTAAAATCAATATCAAAATTTTACAATGGAATTACACTGGAAGTTTTTTTAAATGTCGTAATGTTGCAAAATATTTTAATATTTTTGTTTATTTATTTTATGAAATTTATTGAAATATTCTCATTCCCCTAAAATTTTGCGACATTAAAATATTTTATAGAATTTTTTACCCATACATTTTCTATCAGAATTTCAGAAACTTTAGGTCCATGGTTCTCAGACCTTGACCCCCGATCGAAATTATTTCGGCTATGGTGTTTATTCTGTACCAAAATTCTATGTGCCAAATCATAACTTTCTAGCACTTGTAGTTCTCGAGTTGAAAAGTGCGGACAGACGGACAGGACCGGACTATAAGACTTCTCTTACATAGTATACTTGTCAGTATAGTAAGAAGTCTAAAAGGTGCACTTTTTGGTTTTTGTTTACCTATCTAGGTACCTAAGAATAGAAGAATTTGACGAAGTAAGTGCCTTTTTCAAAATCATTGTTGGTAATAAAAATAAAAGTTTATAGATGAAGTCCAGGTCTTTTTATAAAGTACTTATTATGCAGTTTTCGTTGGCATAATGAAATAAAGCATATTTCGTTATATTTGTTGAAAGTAAATCTCTCTAGCCGCGCCACACACTTTAAATATTAATTTAATCAAAATGAATAGTTTCTTGAGAGACAACAGTATCAACGAAGAGTAGAGAAAAGGTACTACTATATAAATTGATTTATGGATAGTTAATATTAAATATTGCAAAATCGACTTGCAGTATTCTGCAGCAAGTCGATTTTGCAATATTTAATATTATACCTTCCAGCCAGACCACACCCTACGACCAATAACTCCTTAACTAATATATTGGACCATATTTGACGTATGCAAGGTTTTTTTGCGTTACTCTTTAGGTAGTTTTTTTCGGGATATTGATTTATTAATAGTTCATTATAATATGTAATAGTTCTCTATTTAATTTGAGGTGACGCGGCCAGAGAGCACTGCCTGGCGGCCGGACCACATCAATTGTTAATTAAAAAGATATCTCTTGAGGTACTAAAAATATATATATTATATTCCGATGAAAGTAGACTTTAGGTAGGTATTATTTCGAACTATAGCATCTGAGTACTAAACTGTGGTCCGGCCACAGAGGACCACGCCAGTTTAAATGCCGTAATCTCTTACCAATATATATATATCTACTTATTTCCTACCTCTATTGTATAATCTTTGTGTCCTGCAACAGCTTTTCTTAAAGCCTCAATTTTATCTTTCGTTGGCACATTTTTATCCAACATGGCGCGTGCAAATTCTATAGATTCTACAGAACACGACCGGATTGTTTCAGTCCGACCAGCTTTGAACATTCTGGTTGAAGCTGATTCGTAATGTGCACCTGGTTCTCTATGTAACCTGTAAGCAATAAATAATAATAAGTATGTTAGGACTATTTACACAACGCCATCTAGTCTCAAACTAAGCAGAGCTTGTAATATGAGTTTTAGATAAACTGATATAAATACTCATTTACATTTCTTTTTGTAAATACATACATATTATACATAGGAAACATCCAGACTTCGGTACAAACGTATGTGTCATCACACAAAGTTTGTCCCGACCGGGAATCGAATCCGAGACTCTGGCGTCGAAAGCGGATACACTACCGACCATGCCACCGAAGCAGTCACCAGTCAGCAAGTGAAATATATATCAAATTATTTACCTAATCATCATAACTTAGGACTACTTCTTATCCCTGGAATGTGTTCCCGTGGTAACGTGGTAATTGGGAACTTAAAACCAATACCACGCGGGCGCAGACGTCAGTATCCGCGAATATTTGCATTTTCTTGATAAAAGTTGGTGAACAATGACGAGTTAATTTGGAATATGTATCAACTGAAAAGCGTTTCAAGAAATGTTGCGTCTGGATTTAATTTCGATTTCCCATTAATTTCCTTTGATGGGTTCTTATACTGTACCTAGTTAGTTTTATAAATAGAAACATACCTATAAAACGCATATTGAAAAGCCATTTGGATGTAACTGTCTGGACTTAATTTTTGTGACTTGATGAAGCGCTTGCCGTACGATTCAAACTTGAAACAGTGAAAGAATAAATTTTGCGCCAACCTGAAACAGTAGGTATGTGTATAATTAGGATTATATATCTTTCGATACTAAAAAATAGGTAATAAATAGGTGCAATATTCCGCCACATGCAAATTACCCAGCAATGCATGTGGCGGTATATTGCAAAGTAGTTAGATTTATTTAATTTAACTATGGACTTCCGAACAGTAACGCCTGATAGTATTAAAAAATAGGGGTAGTATTTAACAGCTAATCAAAATAAACTTCGTTTTGTACTAAAAAAAGTCCTTTTCCTAAACAAAAATACTAATTGCGCAGCAAATAATTATCTCAAAATATAAAAATTATTTGCTGTGAAAAATAGTTATCTGATGCTTATAAATTGAGGGGCGATAAGTTTTTTGCTGTGCATTTAAATTTATCCCAAAAAAATAGTAGGTAAATTAATAAGCACCATATAGTAAACGCACTAATAAATTAGGTATTAGGATCGGATCGTCTACAAAGCAAAATGTTCATATGTGCTTTTGTCTACTCAAGCAAAAGGTATGTAAAGAATGTTAACCACATGAAGAGATTATCCTGGGAGCAAATCGTCCACAATTTATTTATGTCCAAAGTCAAGTAGTCTATAATTGAAAACTGCCTGTAGACAAATCGTTAATGATGCATTATGTTAGGGCTAATAAAAAAAAGATATTTAATAAATAAATAATGTGCATACATCCTTCCTGTTATAATTTAATATGATTAATACATCATGCAACAGAACTCTTTAGTATCTAAATAGCCATAGGTTAAGAAAAATCGATATCAGTTTCAATTTGCGTTACAATGTGGAGAAAAAAAAATTAGAAGATCTGATCTCACCCTATGAATTCTTAAAAATAATTTCTAAAATTAATTATTATTTAAATATTGACTAAAATGTTGCATGCTTTTAAATTACCTACTTACTTATTGCCAATTTTGTTTTTGTTAATTTTATTAGAAAATAAAATCTTTCTTTTTTGTGAATCTGATTAAATAAGTAAGCTGTTATGTTAAAAAAGTATTTAATAAATAAATGAAATTATCTATTACTACAATGAATGGATTTGTTTCACACATCTTCCTATCTTGCCCTCTTGTTAAGTCATCATCATCATCATTATATCAGCCCACTGACGTCTCACTGATAAAGCATTATCAGAATTCAATGTAAGGGTTTACATTACCCTTAAAGCATTATGTAGTAGGTAGTTAGGTGTAATTAGTCCTCTCCCACACTGTTTCCGATTGTCGATTGTCATTCAACAATAGTTATGTATTGTGGACGGTTTGCTTCGTAGCCAATATGCTGGTTAGACATTTTCGCAAGACGTCATTAAAACAATTTTTGTTTACATTTTAAAATGTGGACGATTTGCTCGCAAGTCTTATTAAATTGTGGGTAGTCTTAGTCAATAGACATTTTGCTTTGTAGCTGTCCCGATCAAAATTCTAAATTAGGTATACGAACGTGTCTAAATTCGCCTCTGCCTCGCAAATGTATTTCTGCAGCTCAGAAGTGACATTGAAATCCAAGTGTTTAGGTTGAATAGGACTTTTAGAAGTTGAACCTTTGTCCTCATATTTGGCGCTGAAAAAATAATTAGATTAAATAAATACAGTTACACGTCAAACAAATATGTCATACATAGCAGTTACACATATACTCGTAGAGTATGTATATACAGGTTGTAACATATCTATCTATTCTTAGGAACCATGTCATCGATTTTAGTAAAAATAAAAACGGCATTCACAGATTAAAAAAAACCTCCACTTGCTCGGGAATCGAACACTGGAATCATCGAAACTTCTTGAAAACAAAAAAAATTACATTGGTCTTAAGTAGTAAATATTACTTTTACTAGTACCTAGTACATGATGTCTAAAATTAATAAAAAGCATTGTTTTAATATATTTTATTTATTTTATTAGGTACGTACGTAGGACAGTACTACATTTTTTTTCAATACAATTTGGAACTCGTTTCTGTGCGTAAAATTGTAAAAAGTGAAGTTATTTTATGAACGTTACATCCTGTATATCGCTATCACTTAGTAAAAAATATGCATACGTATATTCCATAAGAAAATCCGTCATGACGGCAACGGGCTGGCCATCAGATGGTGAGTGTTCATACGACATGCCGGCTAATCCTTCATTACTAACTATAAGCTGCAAATAATATAAAATATAAGCAAACTTGACTGCTAGTGGTGTCAAAAATTTGAAAATATTGTGTGATATTTTAATAAAGCTTTACAGAGCTTATTCATCATTAACAACACGGCCGAAAGAAAAAGCGTGCGTAACAATAAAGTCACTGTGTTGCATGCAAGTTGCTCTGCAGTAATTGTCTCATTGTAATTACTTACATTCATTGCAAATAAATAAATATTATAAAAAAAAACAGTTAATCTACTTTTATGTAAGTAGTATTTTGTCGCATGTATTTGTCTGTTTTATATCTCAACATTTAGGTAGGTAGTTTTGTTACTTTTTTTACCTGAATCGTTTTGTCAAACCAACGGTTACCGCCGTTCAACTGTGAGCCACCGCCGTGGATGGTTTGTGAACCGCCTAGGCTCCTGAGAAAGTCTGGGTGTGCTGTTTCCGCATAACCACAGGGTGCATCCAAACATAATGCCAGAATACTATCATGGATGCTTTTCATTAGTTCTTGGTTTTTACTATCTGAAAGTATTTATTAGTTTACTAATTGAAAATTTAAACATAGGTAACAGAAGCAGCAGTCTCACAGCATTAGACTAGGTATCATTTTGTATTCGGACTAATTCAGAGGTTGTTCCTGTAGCTATCTCATACACATGGTGTTAACACGTTAAGGGCCGACCGTTTTATTTGCGCTATGTACGTGTGAGCTTATTATTTCCTTTTTTATTAAAAAATGTTATGTTTCTTTTTGCCAATGTAAAATAAAACAAAGCAATTCCAATATTTATGTTTAAAAAAGAAATCTCAAAAAACTCTGTTTTAAGAAAAAATGTCTGACATCCACACTACCATCGAAAATACAAATTTATATAGTGTAGTCACGTTGGGTGTGGTATTTTTTGAAATACGGCTGTGCCTAGAGCGATACCTTGCAGATCTCACACTGACATGGTTTCTTTCCTCCCCCTGACCCCAGTTCTGGCCTTGCCAATGTCTGCACAAACTTTGCACACTCAGAAGTCCCTGGAATATGCTAAGTGAAATTATGCCCATTTAGTCTCTCAGCTCTTACAACATGTGGCCTGATACTACCTACTTCAGCTTCAGCATCGAAGCCAGCTTATTCTGCCAAACCTTTCCCACACTGCCGCAAGAGTGATTTGCAATACAAACAAAACGTGTATTCACGTGATCGGCGTGTGAAGGACAATTCTGCATCACGTGATCGGCCCTTAACGTGTTATAGAGACCATTAAAATCTTGGAAGCATGCGCCTACCGTATGAACAGAACAAGATCTTTAGCTAAAATATCCTACAGGTTAAGACCATTATCCTGCAATTAATTCAGCATTTATGGTATTATACACCGGAGCGATCTTATGTACATCGGATCGGATGTAATATTCGATGATACCTACAACTATGTACCTGAGTCACGTCTGTTTACCTTTCATGAGTACCTGGTAAGCCTTAGCCCAGGAGTCACGTTTGTCTGATGTCAATATACCGATGCCATGTTCGTTGGGCAACATAGAATTATCCATTATGTATTTTAATTGTTCCACTATTTGGCTTTCGGTAAGCAGAACGTTGTCCGTGCCCCAAAGGTCAAGGCGGAAAATCTAAAACCACAATAAAGACTTACAATTTTTGTAACAATAACAAAGTGTTACAATACTTTGTAAATATAGTCCGGTACGTAGGTAGGTACCTACAGGACGGGTACATATTATGTAGGTAGGTACCTAATTTTGGGTATAATAATATAAATAGGAGCCAAATTGAACTTCAAACAAGTATTTTTTGGTCGGCGGGGGCTCGCGTTGGTACGAGCTCCTATACCTTAATTGTTATAGCGCTGATAGCTACTCTAGGTACTTGTATTAATAGGCATCTACTATTGACGCCACTTTAATTTCATTAAAAAGACAATCGACTAGGTCGCCGACTTGGGTTTTTAAGGAGCGCGTGGTTGGTAGCCTTTTAGGTTACCTCTGGCGCTGGGCAAAAATCCAGGCCCAAACGCTCTATTGCAATACCGAACAACGTTTCCTTGTCCCGCACCGCGAACTAGTTCAGACTAACTAGTGCTTCTGTGCGGGAAAAATCAAGCATTACTGGCTTGACATTGGCGAAATCATCGACGAATATCGATGGAGCCACGTTTTTAAAAAAAGAAGAAGAAGTAGAGTAGGTCGCCAACCACTTTGCATAACCTATCCCAAGGCGAGCATAGCCGCTCCCTAAAGCGAAGGGTTTATGTGTAAACACGTTAAACGGATTTCTATAAAGGTGCTATTACTTTCACTTTAGCACTTTCAAGTCTTTTCGAATCGTAAAGCCAATCATTAGTAGCAGTTCAGTCAAGGAGTACTCGCACTCACACGTTCCATATATATACCAAGTTATACCAGGAGTTTAGTGGTATCCTCCAAGATATTATCGTGTGCATGCGATGCATCTGCATAAAGTTGCCTTAGGCAATAAATAGATTTACGGGCACCCCGTAAATGTCCATCCACCGCGCCTTTTCCCAACGTAGCTGGGTTCGGCTTTCCAGTCTAACTGCGATTCGGCTGAACTACGATATTTTCCGTGGAGCGACTGCCATCTGACCTCCAAAACCCATGGGCGATATCGGAGTTCTGTAGTTAGACCGGACACCCCGTAAATGTAAGTTTAGGTTAATGTAAGTGAATAAAATGCCTCGTACTAGAGAAAGATAATTTCAATGTATGATTTCTCGCACTTAAAGATAACTCACGTCGGGTTCGTTTGTATTTTCTTTACATGTGTAAAATAACAATAGGTAGGTATCTACCTATTGTAATCAGGTGTCAAGGCCGATAACAACATATAAAATTGTACTTTACCCTATATTGCCTACATTATCGAACTATCATTTGACAGTTGTATCATAAATTGGTTTTATCAAAAGTACATACATAGGTACTTATTTTCTGTACAATAAATAAAAGGTATTACAACAATGCGTTTTATTCATTTTAGACATCATGTTTAATAGTAATATTTATTTGAATGTTACACCTGTATACTACCAGTAGGGACTTGGAACTGACGGATACCATGACACCAGATATACGTTCATCATCATCCAACGAGCCTTTTCCCAACACAGTTAGGTTCGACTTTCCAGTTTAACTGCGATTCGGCTGAAGACCAGATATACCTTACTCTATTCAATTCATTTCAGTTTAGCGCCACACTGGCTAGGTTGGAAGTCCAATCTTGGATAATTGCATTGCAACCCTGACCATGACCTGGATTCTTTGAGAGTTAATCAAATGAAAACATCGTTTTCATCAAGTCATAAGTAGTTGTATTTCTGATGAGTTATATTGTGATCCGTATAAATTACTTGAAACAAAACTTGGTACTCTTGACTATCGGGTAGGTACTCATGTGTCTATTTCCTACTTTAAAACTTAAAGAAATGGCTGGGTGGTAAAAGGTTTGGGTCAAATGAAGAGGTCATCATAGAAACAAACGTAGGTATTTTGCCAGTCTTCAGAAAAGCTTAGGAAAATAAAGTTGGAAAATCGCTGGACTGTAGTAGAGAGTTAAAAAGGACATTATGTTAAGAAATATTTTTGGCGTCACGGACTTATCAAACCTCCCTCGTAAGCTTCTACCAATCGCACTTGCATCGTGAATTCGCAACGGGTTGAAAGTGAAACTTCATTCATCTACATTCGAGAACTTGTTTTCTGTTATATCAAAATCAGGTTTTACAGTGCGACGTCAAGGCGAAAGTGTAATATGTACCTACCTACTTTCGCACTGCATCGTTCTAGCTATTATTACACCCGGGTTTTACGCATACACTACACAGTACCCATGTACATACATATACCTACTGTGTACACCATGCGTACCAATATTTAAAAAAAAATGGTAAATAATTTGATGGAACGTTACGTACTAAAGGGTTTCGAGACCTAAACTACGGAACCTTAATGGACTATACCTACTAAAATAAGAAGCATATTTTGCACGCTATCACCTATTTATAAGAGCAGAACAATGCCATTTCATCAATTTAATGTACGTACCTAATATTAACATCAGCCTTTGCTGTTTATCAGAAACACACAATAGTTTGTGTGCCTTGAGGTGGAAACGTTATCTTAATTTCACCGAAAGCATAGATTCTATCAAAAGACATACCTAGTTAAATCGAAAATATACTGAGGTTAAATAAGCTTTCTCATAAATAGCGCTCGACTACTGAAACGCAAGTTATTAAGTACATTAATCACAATGTACTAAAAACCGAATCGAAGTGTGCACTTCAAATGTACATTCATATTTTAGTATGTTATCGTGGTTCTGGTTACGTAAATGTGTTCTAAAAAGTCCTGTATACCCATGTTTAAAATGTTCACGAATTACGACTTAAATAGCTTCACACCTTTTATTTAATGTAGCATCTTTGGTGTCGGGCTTAATCCTGCCTCATAGCACGCAACCCTACTGGCCTACTTCTGTAAGGACGGTGGGTTGCTAGTTCGTCGTCCTCAGGCCCCGATCATGGTCCTGCGCGTATTGCTCACTTCGGAACTCAGCAGGGAGGGTACGCCCCCTCTACCTCCCGCCCGCCTCCTTCGAGAGCATAACCTGCTCCCAGAAATCAAACAATACATTTTTTCCATTTTCACAACCAGAACCTCCTATTCTGTTATGTATACTGGTATGACAAACTAGTATGACCACGAGGAAACAGCCTCTGCGGCGCCCTGGCCGCTGACTGCGAAACTCAGCGGGGAGGGTACGCTCCCTCTCAGCCGCCTCCTTCGCGAGCACGAGGTCCCGGCGCTGACTCGCCCACGCTGAGCACTCCACCAACGTATGGAGTGCGGTGTCGTCATTGGAAACCTCGCAGTGTTGACACCGGGGTGTGACCTCACGATGGATGCGACACAGATAGCTACCGAAGCATCCATGCCCGGTAACAATCTGCGTCGCACGATACGTGAGGTCACCATGCCGCCTCTGCAGCCACGTCCATGATCGGTCTCACCGCCGCGATGACGGTGGTTCCCCACTTTGGTTGCTCAAGTCGCACTCTCCAAGTCTCCATGAGATCCTGGCGGAGTTGGGACCGCTGGTCCTCATTTTCTCGAGTTGCAGGACTGTGGTCCCTCTCCAGCGCCTCCTTTTGCAATTGAAACAATGACGCCTCTCTGACGGCTCTCGCTTCCAGGTCCCATGGAGGGGTCCCGGCTAAGAGACATGCAGCCTCTCCGGAGATCGTCCGGTACCCCAGTATTGTTTTGACGGCCAAGGTTCGCAATGGTCTGTTTAACAGAGTCACGTTCACCTTGACCGCCAATCTATCCACCCATACGGGAGCCCCGTATAGGGCCCATACTTCGCACGATCCCCAGGTACAGTCTCCTGCAGGAGGCGTTGGGTCCTTTTAGGTTGGGCATGAGTCGCGAAAGCGCGACTGATGCCCCCGTCACTTTGGGGATCAAACTTCGGAAATGTGGTCCGAAGTGCCATCGGCTATCAAGTACGATCCCTAGGTACTTCATCAAGGGCTTGATGCCGATGCTAACGCCTCCTACAGTTATGCTGGAACCTTCAGGTGAACCGTTCTGAGGTCCGTGAAAACAGAGAACCTCGGACTTGTGCAGGGCCACCTCCAGTCCTAGCCGCCGTATCAGACCCACGACTTGAGCAACACCCGTCGTGATCGGCGCAGCACATCACGCCGGCACCCTCAGGCAACGCACCCCGCAGCACCCAGTCGTAGCCGATGTTCCACAGAAGCGGTCCCAGTACCGACCCCTGTGGAACACCGCACGACACATCTCCCCGAACTGGCCCGAGCCAGCTAGGGTAAGCTATGACCCTCTCCGAAAGGTAAGCCTTGACAATACGACGGAGGTAGAGAGGCGTTTCGTGATACACAAGCGCCTCCCTAACGACGATCCCCAGGTACAGTCTCCTGCAGGAGGCATTGGGTCCCTTTATGTTGGGCATGAGTCGCGAAAGCGCGACTGATGCCCCCGTCACTTTGGGGACCAAACTTCGGAAATGTGGTCCGAAGTTCCATCGGCTATCAAGTACGATTCCTAGGTACTTCATCAACGGCTTGCTAACGCCTACTACAGTTATGCTGGAACCTTCAGGTGGACCGTTCTGAGGTCCGTGAAAACAGAGAACCTCGGACTTGTGCAGGGCCACCTCCAGTCCCAGACGCCGTATCCGACCCACGACTTGAGCAACACCCGTCGTGATCGGCGCAGCACGTCACGCCGGCACCCTCAGGCAACGCACCCCGCAGCACCCAGTCGTAGCCGATGTTCCACAGAAGCGGTCCCAGTACCGACCCCTGTGGAACACCGCACGACACATCTCGCCGAGCTGGCCCGAGCCAGCTAGGGTAAGCTATGACCCTCTCCGAAAGGTAAGCCCCGACAATACAACGGAGGTAGAGAGGCGTTTCGTGATACACGAGCGCCTCCCTAACGCTGCTCCATGGCAAGGTGTTGAAAGCGTTGGCGATGTCAAGAGACACCGCCACGTCCACCTTGGCTTGCGAGACTGCTTCCTCCGTCAGGTTCTTCACGCGCATGATCGCGTTTACGGTGGAGCGTCCCCGACGGAAACCGAACTGGTTATCCGCCAGGTCTGGCCCCACACTCGTGAGATGCTCGACGACGCGTTCCGCGATAATTCGCTCAAAAAGGTTACACACCTCGTCGAGCAACACGATCGGCCGGTATCCAGACGGTGAGTCCACCGGCCGCCCCGGTTTCCTAATCAGGACCAGCTTCCCCGTCTTCCATAATTTGGGAAACTGGCCCCTTTCGAGGCATGCGCTAAAGAGCCCCCTCAGTCGAGGCCCTAGTTCGTCGTCGAGGGCCAGGATCAATAATGATCTTTATAACAAAGTACGAAAGTCTAAAAAAATGAAATACTAAAATTAAAGTATTTCTTTAGTATGTAACTTAATTGTAGCTTACTTATATTCTGTCCATTCGTTTATTTTCTTTTGACAGTGCGTTTTGACTTTCAATAATGATCTTTATCACAAAGTACGAAGGTAGGTATTATAAGGTACGACTGTAATAGTTTCATTAATGTTGGTTATAAATAACTTTTATTAACGTCAGCACAGAAAAATGTAACATTTAAAGTCAGTTTCACAAGGCAAATGAGAAAAGAACCTGGCAATAAATATAAAATTTGAGTAAACAACTTAATATAATGAACCAGCAAACTTACATTAAAATATCACGCGTTTCTTGTAGGTATAAAATTAATACTAAATATATATATAATAAAAAATAATTAAGCAATAATTGACTAATGATTTGATTGATTTTTTGAAATTCCTGTTCTTTAACTTCTCAAATATCATCAAACATATTTTACATGCTTTTATTTTCATTCACCTTTCCCGATGTCCATGTGTAATCAAATCTTGCAAGTTAAATTTAACACACTTCCCGGTTTCCGATTGAGCTGAATCCTTGCCCGCTTATGTATGTCACATGACAATGCAATATTATGATGATAAAAGCTTGATTTCTTAGAAAAAACGATTCTTAATTTAAGAAACCTAGTCGTGTCGTCGGTCGTCAGTGTCGTGGTCGCTTACCGGATAATGGTCGCGAAACTACCCTACTTATTTCACGACCTGTTGACGACCAAGCAATACTTACGTGACAGTTGTGCAGAACAATTATGTGACGGCTTGTTTGGTTAAATACCAACTTGTCCCGTTTCTCCCATGGTATTCTACAAGTACCGAATATCTTCCTGTATGGATCCATGTCCAGAGGCGTTTTACCCATCATGTCCTGAGGATAGGTACCACTAAAATAATAAAAATTTTTTTTTTGGATATTCTCACACAACATCATTTAGCCTAAATTAAGCTAATAATAAGCTTGTGCTATGGGATCTAGATAACTGATTAAAATACTATATCTTGAATAAAAGTATACATAGAAAACCCAAGGTTAGGTTAAACTCATACTCGGAAATAAACATTTTTGTTGAACCTGGGAACTCAGGGACAGCAGTTGCATACACATACACACACTGTGCCACCGAGGTAGTGAAATTGTCAAATACTCTTTAATAGTATACTATTAGCAACAAGTGGCAGTTACCTACATAATGCAATTACCTTTCAACATTAGCCTTGTATTGTATTGCGGCTAATATCATCTTAGCTGCAAAGTTGAGTTGTTCATTTGGATGCTTAACTGTTCCATATGGGAGTAATAAACCAGGACTAGAGTACACAACAACTGGGTCACGGTACTCCAGGTAAGCTGCGGCCAGCCACCATTCCTCAAGCCAGTTATCTTTCTCCTGTGCTCGTTTTTCCAATAATGCCTAAACAAACATACTACTGTATTATATTGATTTTTTCCAAAAACCCAACTCCCATACATTTGTCCTTTTATTTTATTTATTTATTTTATTTTAGCCTTTATTTCCATTTTTTTAGGTTTATATTGTACTTTTTTTTTTATTGAAGCTTAGTGTAGTTACTTAGTTAATATTTTTTTTTTCTTCCATTCTGTGGTTGTTTGTTCTATAAATGGATAGGCCTTTGGGTGAAGGCCTCCTCCAAAGAATGCCAGAAATCCCTATTTTTGGCTGTTGACACCCATTGTTCTCCTGCCACTTTTATTATGTCGTCCACCCATCTCTTTTGGGGGTCTGCCAATTCTCCTTCTGCCGGCTGGCCCTCGCCATGTTGTCGTTCTTTTTGTACATCTTAGGTCTAATAATCGAGCTACATGACCAGCCCACTTCCATTTCTGCTTAAGACTGTATGTGAGAGCATCCACCACTTTAGTCTTCTCCCTTATTTGGTTGTGTCTAATCCGATCTCTTTTGGTCACTCTCATCATGCTCCTTTCCATTGCTCGTTGTGTGGTGGTAATTTTTTGTTTCACAGTATTGGTGTATGTCCATGTTTGTGAACCATATGACAGACAAGGCAGGAGACAGGTATCAAACACTGTTTTATTAAAGGTGAGGTTGTAATTTCCTTTGAGAACTTCTTTTAGTGACCAGTATTTGCTCCAAGTAAGGTTCACTCTTCTTGTAACCTCATCTTCATTATTAGTTTTTGAGAAGGATACTAGCTTTCCTAAGTATATGTAGCTGTCCATATAGTCAATAGTTTTCCCAGTTATACAAATGGTGCTCTTGTTGCTGTTGGTCATTATTTTAGTTTTATTGGCATTCATCTCTAAGTAGGCTTAGAGATGTAAATGTAAATAAACAAAGCTCTATATAATCTCTTGAACTTATGTTATCTAGATAACATAAGTTCAAGATCTTTTGGTGTGTCGGCAAAAATCACTATGTCATCAGCAAACCTTAGATGACTGAGGTAGTGGCCATTTATGAGTATCCCTTTGTTTGCCCAGTCTAGTCTTTGGAATACGAGTTGTAGTACTGACAGGAAGAGTTTCGGTGAAAAGGGTCTCCTTGTCTGACTCCTCTCTCGATTTTTATCACATCGCCTCTAGATTCCAGCTTTATTCTACTGACACTGTGACGTGTTTACTCCTGCCGAATTTAGGGCTTGCCAGATTGCTGTGTGACTGATGGTATCAAAAGCCTTACTGTAGTCAACAAATGCAATGTAATGAGGTCTATTGAACTCCTGGTATTTTTGAATAACTTGGTCCAGGGTGTGGATATTTCATGCCGTGCAGAAACCAGAGCGAAAGCCTGCTTGTTCTACAGACTGTGAAGCATCAATTAAAGGTGTTATGCGTTTCAGTTAAGCGGACGTGAACAGTTTATAAATACTAGGTAGTAAGCTGATTGGTTGGTAATTAAGTAGATATGTCCAGGGTGTCTCCTTTTTTGTTTTTTTAGTATTATATCTTTTTAGTATTGTATCTCTACTATATTTTTAATATTATATCTCTAAGTTTATTAGTACTATATCTCTAACTAGCAACCCTTAGCGCAAACTGCGCTAGTAATATTTTTTTTTTTTACTTTTTGTCAAATTTCTAATCTTATCGCACCACTTGAGACCACGACCTTTCCAACGGTGTGCCACACTTGACTGTGCGACTCTTAGTTTAGGAGGAGAAGCGGCTTCACTGGCGTATATATATAGATACCATATTAAACAATTGTGTTATGTGGTGCAAAAGAAATGGTGTTTATTGCTTCGTTGTTTATTGCGTCAGGTCCTGGACTTCTATCATTTTTTAAGAGTTTGATCTCGTTGTACACTTCTTTTTCTTCTATTTTTGTTATTGTTTGTGCAGTAGTGGTTACTTCTTCGTAGTTGGCAAACTCATGCTCTTGGTCTTGTTTTTTATAAAGATCTCTATAGAAAGTTGTAGCAACATCTATAAGTTATTTCCTTGACGTAATTGTAGTTCCTTTTGATTTGTTGTCTAATTTATGTATCCAAGTTTTATGCAGTTTCAGATCTATTTTCCCTCGTGTTATGCTTCTAAATTTTTTTAAGTTGTAGTTAATGATTTCTTTCCTGTGTTCACTGTAATCATTTTTTATTGATTTCTTAACTTCTTTAAATAGTTTACTGAGTTCTTCTTTCATAGCTTTGGTTTTGCACTTCGTATGAATTAATTTAGATCTTTTTAGTATTAAGTTTGGGTGCAAAGGGGCTCTACCAACATCTTTAGGGCCCCAGCGACCTCACCTGCTAGTGGCGCACCTGCTGATCAACGGACAAGGCTCGTTAATTTATGGTACCTATGGAGTGGCTTCGGCCCCTACGTGGGTACCAGGTGGTACAACAGTATTGGTCCGGGGGGGTACTACCGTGCAGCTGTGCTAAAGCCCCCTAAGTAACCCAGCCCAGGCAGGATTCTTACAAATTTACGACACTTTTTGATTTAAAACCAAGAGACACTTTAACAATAGTACTCCACTTGACAGACGCCGATGACGTATCTGTCCATATAGTCCTTTAGTTAGGAATATTTATTGTTGTTGTTTTATATCTTGGCTGTGTCTATACTAATATTATAAAGAAGAAAGAGTTGTTTTTAAAATTGAATAGGCTCTATTAAACAACTGAACCCATTTTGAATTTTTCACTAATACATGGGGCACACTAAAAGTTTTGCACTTCTAGCTAGTCGGAACTATTTGAATTTCGAATGTTATATTTTTTTAAACGTGCAACCTTCTTAGTAATAAAAAAAACTATTGGTGGGAAATCATTTGTCAATTGTTTTTTATCACATGAAAGTTCTACGTATGCAACGAAAATGGAATTAAATAGAAAAGATTTTAGAGCGATGATTTTTTATGATTTTAAAAGTTCTCTCTCTCCGCAAGACTGTGCCGCTCGTCTTCATAATGCTTTTGGGAGAGAAGCACCTTGTTTGAGCACCGTTAGGCGATGGTTTGCTGATTTTTGAGAGAGGTCGAGTTTCTTTACATGACGAATTTCGTGAAGGGCGGCCTTCAACTGCGGTCAACGAAAATAATGTGGCTACTGTTAAGCGGTTAATTGAAGAAAACCCGCGGATTACCTATGAGACAATTCGAGGACTATTCAAGAATCAAGAATCAATTTCATTTATTCAGTTTAGGCACATAAAGAGCACATAAAATATGAATGTCAAAATTTTACAATTTTATGTCAAGCACTATTATAAAAATAGGTACTAAATTAATTACATAAATAACCATTTAAAATTATTCTTTCACTGGTTCGGTAAGTTGGTTCTCCTGAGAAGATACCAGCAAGAAACTCAGGTAGATTATCCATTTTCTTTTTTTATAATGTTTTGTTTACATTGTGTTACAATTTGTATTGTACGAGTGGCTAACAACAGCAGATTAGGGTGACCATGCATTTTTATCATTAAGATATTCGTCTACATTATAATAGCCTTTCTTCATCAAACGTTTCTTCACTACTATTTTAAACTTATTAAGAGGCATGTCAACCAAATCCTGCGGAATTTTATTAAATATTTTTATACATTTGCCTACAAACGAATTACCATTTTTATGAAGTCTAATTTTTGTCATTGCCAGTTTATTTTTATTTCTTGTAGTATAATTATGGTTGTCGGATCTTTTTTTGAAGAGTTCTATGTTCTTCCGTACATATACGATGTTGTCATAAACATATAGAAGCAACGGTTAAAATATGAATTTCTTTAAATAGTTCTTTCAGCGAGTCACGGGGTCCGAGTCTATAGATTGCTCGTATAGCTCGTTTCTGTAATATGAATATTGTCTCAATATCGGCAGCTGAGCCCCATAGCAGCAGACCATATGACATAACGCTATGAAAGTAGCTAAAATAAACTAATCGTGCCGGTTTTTCATCAATCAGTGACCTTATCTTTCTAACCGCATAGGCAGCCGCAAATTGGGGATTGGTATGAGTCAAATCCAGAAAATTTTACACGAAGAATTGAAAGTTCGGAAACTTTGTTGTCGTTGGATCCCTCATGAACTGACAGCGGAGCAGAAGCGGGCTCGCGTGAAATGGTGCTCACAGATGCTACTGAAGTATGACCACGGACATTCTAATGCTGTTTATGACATTGTCACAGGAGATGAAACGTGGATTTATTGTTTTGAACCCGAAAAAAAACAGCAATCTTGTGAATGGGTGTTTGAAAATGAGAACAAGCCAACAAAAGTGAGGCAGGCGAGAAACGTTGGTAAAAAAATTATCGCGTTTTTTTTCTCAACTACTGGTCCCATCTGTACAATTCCACTTGAAGATCAAAAGAGTGTTAATGCTAAGTGGTATTCTACCATTTGTTTACCCAGGGTGTTAGAAAAAGTTCGCGAAAGACGACCCAAAAGCCGCGTTCTCCTACACCATGACAACGCTTCTTCACACACGGCCAACAAAACAAAGTCATTTTTAGTTTCCGAAAAAGTACAACTCGTCACCCATCCTGCGCATACCCCCGACCTAGCACCCTTTGAGTTCTGTATTTTCCCCAAAATCAAAGATTTGATGAGAGGTTTCACTTTTACCAACTTCGAAGAGTCAGTGATAGCGTTCAATCAGCACGTAGAAAACATGCCAACAGATCTGTGGTCCTCCTGTTTTAAAAAATGTTTAAAATGTAAAGGAGAGTATTTTGAAAAGCAATAAACATAATATTTTGGTTTTAACATGTTGTATTTTTAAGTTACGCAAAACTTATAGTGTGACCTATGTATGTAGCTACAATTTTACCGAGTGACATATGGGAATTGAGAACAAGCTTATCAGCTAGTTATATTATAATCATATTATAAAGATATCTAAAATGTGTTTAGGAATAAACAGTAATTGTTATCATAAATATAGACTTACCTGCAATTTTTGTCCCACACCTTCTTCAAAGTCTTTTACTAGACTAATTGTTTTCTTAAACTGCTTACCATTTAGAAATGGTTTTACAGACAGCAGGTATTTATCTATAGTATCCTTTAATTTTGGTACCGGCAGCTTAGGTATACTAATGGGGGTCTTAGCTGTTGCACTGGTGAAGTTAGCACATACTTGCAGTGAAGAAATATATGGCTCTAACAATAATCCTCTAGTAGTGTACTGTAAAGAATATGAATATTACATCATAATAATCTAGCTGTGTCTATGACTGCCGCAGGGAAGGTATTATAGGAGAGTTGATAGCCCATTACTGAGAATGTCAGTGGGTTCAAATATTAATGTGCACATTATAGTGTAAGCAGTAATACTTTTGTGAACAAGTTCAGAACCAAATATTATTATAGTATTACTAATTTTAATAACTGCAATCTTTGTAGCATTTCCCAAATATTCAGAACATTATTATGCTTGGCACATCGCATTGTTAAGTTATAGTTAACAAATACTCACAAGATTTTGAGCCATGCGTAACATTTTTTCCTGTAACAAAGTATAAAACAATATCAATTATGATTTTACTGGCTTTACACAACCAGTACAAAGATACATATTTAATAAATTACTGATCAGCTGATAACACCAAATGATCACACTATTCTTATAATTCCGAATTATGTTTTTATGATATGACACATTTATTGTAGACTTACTTTTTTGCGTTCACCACTTGTGTCCCTATTCTGTACTTTGGCACTGCACAACATCTGTTTCGTAAAATATATCGACCGATCAAACACTTATATCGAAGTACCTATATGTTCTAGTGATAGTTAAAAAAAATACAGGCCCTGAAATGACAAGATGATGTGTGTATGTGGCAGCCGCGTATATCATACTGATTACTGCCAACTGCCTTGCCTGCCTGGCTTGTCTCTTGCCTTCTAAAGTGAATGGATTCGTAGATATTTACATTTTTATTACAACAAAACATGGTATGTAGGTAAGTACCTTTCTTAATTATGACGTCTATGACGTTTGGATTTTTTTAAAAGATTGGGCAACTGTGAGTTACGGCTACTAAAGTTTTGTGTGCGTCATGATTGCTCGGCCAAGTCTTCAAATCAGAAAAAGGTTTTATCAAAAAAATTGTCGGAATTCGGAATTTGTCAAAATAAATAAATAAATAAATAATAAATAAATATTGTTGGACATGCTCACGCAACGTCATCTAGCCCAAACTAAGCTATAAGCTTGTGCTATGGGATCTAGGCAACTGATAAACATACTTATACATATATTTCTAAATACATACATAACATACATAGAAAACACCCAAACTCCGAAACAAACATTTGCGGATCACACAAATATCTGATTCGACCCGGGAATCGAACCCGAGACTCCGGAGTCGAAAGCCGATGCACTACCGACCACGCCACCGAAGCAGTCAAAAATCGAGGAAAATTAACCAAAAATTTGTCGAAGTAAAATTAAATAAGTTATTTTAAGTTGGCCGCGCGAGCGTGACGTCAAGGATTGCGCGGCCATGGAGATCTCAGCAACTACTTGGGTTAGAGATCTAATTCTTTTTGTCGACTCAAGCCTGAATTTGTCAAAATTTGTCGAAAAAAGAATTATAAGCTATAGATCAATATTATGAAATATTCACCTTGAAAGTCATGCCCGCGCAATCCTTGATTTCAATTTTTTTGTTGCTTTTTTCTTTAAACTGAAGACTTCATACAGTAGAACATTTATGAGACGAAACGTCTTCAAAATTTCGTTTATTTTTTTAAATTCATTTTTCTCTAGACTAATAGAAATACCAGAGAAATACCTAATTCGGTTGTAGAATTAGCTAAGACAAAACAGTACAACGCATTTTCCCAGCAATAGGTACGTTTTGCTTAGGTGATGCGGTTTGCATGAGATAACGTATATGTATGTTCAATATTAGGAATAAAGCAATGTCAGCCTAATATAGCACCTGTAATAGTGAATTTACAGCTAGAAGATTATTTGAAATAAAAACTGGTATGTATAGGTATTTCAATATTTTTATTCATTGCAAAATCAACAAAAATGTAAAGATTACAAAAATTAACTAATAGGTAAATCAGCTAAATCAAAATTTTTTGAATACATAATATTCTTCTAATTTTATTAAAACTTTAGTCGGCTACTACTTTTCTTACACCTTTTTTTTTTTTTTTTTTAGTTCCCCTATCAAGGCCGCGGCCGCTCTAACGTCCGTTGCCGGGCGTCTCTGGTTACAGGCAGAACGTATTTCCAGTGGCGCCCGGCTTTCCAGTGGCGCCCGGCTTTCCAGTGGCGCCCGGCTTCTTACACCTCTACAAAAACATAAGTCAGAAAATGGATAAAAACAGATTTTTTTGTACCTACGAGTACCTACTTTCTTCTAATTTAGGTAGGTACTTTTGTAATCGTCGTCTATTTCGTATAATATGACACTTATAATGCCCTATTGTACCAAGGATTGGACAAATATATTCTAGGGCACCCATTGAGGTATAATGCACAACTTACCTACTAGAGAAGCCATCGTGAACAAAATCTGTGCTCCGTTTTGTTAAAAGTTAAAACTAAACAGCGCTGCAGCGCTGCAGCATTAATTTGACCGTCGGATTAACTTTGACAAACTAATAAAATAATAAACACGCAGCGTGCATGCGTGCTTTTTGCGACAGTTTTCCCGAGCGTCTATTGGTTGTTCAAAGTTCTATTAATAGCGTACGCTTACATAGAATAAGTAATCTGCCGAACTCAGAACAGACATTAAGTATTATACCTAAATGATTAATGAAATTTTATTATTAGGTGTAGCATTATACAATGTTGATATCGTCGAGTGGCATTTATTTATACTAGTTATCACGGCGAACTTTGTATCGCCTCAAATATAAAAAAAAAGAAAAAAAAGGATTATTTATTTCATGCAAATGTATGTATTATTAGACGGACAGACAAATTATCGTATTAAATTTATAGAGATAATTAAAAGAAATCAAATAAAATAAAATATTTATTTACTATCACCTATATTTATAACACCTTTAAATCCAAATAATAATAAAAAATATTAACATTATTAAAAATATTATTAGTGATGCAACGAATAAATCTCAGTAAAAAAAATATACGTCGATAGTGTCATCTCTGCGCGCACAAAATGTTTTACTCTTTGACATTTTGCTAAAAATGGTCGTCGCCGCTGTCGTCACAGAGCGGCGACGACCAGACTTGTGACGACGCGTCCGTCGTCACAAGTAACAATTTAAAATATAATTAAATAAAGCATGTATTAAAGACAATGTTAATTGTACTTACTGGTGAAAGCTCACTCCTTAAGTTTTACTTATGTTTCTAGAGTTGATAGAACAGTATCTCAATGCACACGAAGGCATATTTACTTCGCACTCAATATACTCAAATGTGTCACGTTCCGGAAAGCGCTCGGGACAGACTAGGTGAGTTAGAGCGCGCGCACTCTAACTCGTGTTACAATCAATTTAGTTGAGGTGTCTTCTCTAGTACGTAGTACATTATACCTCATGTTACGATGTGCATACATCGACAATACACATTTTGCGTTTGGTAACAACACTGGTTTGGAAGTTACTAGAATGTTAGCAGACCGGTTCAAGCAATGAGAAATTCCTTAGTTCATTGTTCTATGAATCGGTCGAGATCATACAGATAAGGATTGGCCGTCTAACCAATAGCGAGGCGCGCACGGGCATCGATACGTGGAGTGGCGCGGCACTAGAAGCTGGGGTAGGGGCCGGTACGCCTCTATTGCCTGGACCGAGGTCATATAAGCCGGCGCAGAGCTAACGGAGAGACCATTTAGCATAATATAAATCTCATCTACGCACAGCTGCCGTAACCACCGTTAACGAAATATTAAATTATAACATTTAAAATAATAGTTAATTAACCAAGTAATTCCGACAAAATAGAATTTAGTTATAGTGGTGAACTTGTGCAATTAGTTTCCCGTTCCCGATTCAGGGGTAAGTGCTGTGAACAGAATCGCTTACGTATAACGTCCATCGCGTGATCCATAATTAGAATATTAACAAATGGCTATTTCATAGATTATTAGCAACCTAAAGAAACCTATAGTTGTTTAGACTCCGAGGTAATTCGAGCCACGGTCATTGTAGTTTCAATCGCGTATAATGTAATTACCTATTTTATAAACTTTTATCGAAGTAAATATCCAACTCTGCTGCTCTGATGCTGAATTTCTTGCCACAAAATATATACGAAAAAACATTTAGGACGGTGAAGTTAAATTACTCCACGCCTAAATGCGATAATTATATTATGTATTGTATATGTATATGTGTTGTATAAGTAAATACTTATTTTATAAACTCGTAGGGAATGCTAGCACCTAGTAACATTGCCCTATCGAATATAATGATAAATTGTTAACGATATTTGTACATAAAATTCTCTTAAGGGCTATTCACCTACGGCCTTAAGCAGTGATTTATAGTATTATAATTTTAAATTGGAAATATCAAGAAGGAGAATCCGGGTTGAGATAATTCACCTACCCGACATATTTTATTGTGAAGTCGTACCATTTGGGGCGCGGCCTTAAGCGGGAAACCGTATATTTTCTAAATTTATATTGTGTAACGTAAATTCAAATATCTAGGTCATATTCCACCTATCTGGAACATACACTATTATATAACATTTTATTATCCTGACTGCCATTTAGGGTCCGTCATTTTAGAGTTCTCTAATATAGTGAACCGTCATAAAGTTTTAATTGATAAATGGGAAATACGCATAACGCAGACTCTTAGGAACTTCGTCTCCGATACGTAATAGGTAGAAAAATAATCTTTTGAAATGTACCCACATTTGTGTTGGGCTTATAGCTAAATTTTATTATTTTATTATTAGTTAATTCTTGCATTGAGAGTTTCTGCCGCCGGTCGGAGACCGATATATAGGGATGAGCCAACTACCTGTCTGTGTCTTCCCTGTTCCCATGTTTGTATAATCCTGTGTTATGTGTGACCTTGCCGTGTATCCTCATGTAAATAATTGTGCAGCGCGTCCGACAAATAGGGAACCTGTACGGCGATTTACGTGTGGGGCCTACGGCAAGCGGTGCCGAGCCGGTATCTAATCCGTTGCTTGTGTCAATTCCAGAACTACCTTGGGGCTTAGAAAAGCGATATTTGTGAATATTACTATTGCTGAGCAACCTGAAGTTGCGCTGTCGCTCCGTGGCCTTCGACCAGGAGCATCGCGGCCTGCTAGAACAAGATTGATTGGAGGACACCAGCGTATCCTGCCGGCCGACCGCCGTCGCCTGTGGACCCACAGTTAAGTGCACCGGGCACTTCCGTAAACAGTACATGTGATCCTATTCTACCGACACACTATTAGCTACTAGCATTTTATAAAGTAACGTTAATTGTCTTACGTCGTTTAATTGTCTCTTCCAAGCAGGGGCCGTATCACTCAATGTCCATAGCTGAGGATGTTGGTACTTTATTTTGTGAGTTATACGTAGGTCACACTATAAGTTTTGCGTAACTTAAAAAACAACATGTTAAAACCAAAATATTATATATATATATTGCTTTTCAAAATACTCTCCTTTACATTTTAAAGATTTTTTCATGCGATCGAACCATTTTTTAAAACAGGACCACAGATCTGAAGGCATGTTTTCTACGTGCTGATTGAACGCTATCACTGCCTCTTCGGAGTTGGTAAAAGTGAAACCTCTCATCAAATCTTTGATTTTGGGGAAAATACAGAAATCACGGGCTGCTAGGTCGGGGCTATGCGCAGGATGGGTGACGAGTTGTACTTTTTTGGAAGCTAAAAATGACTTTGTTTTGTTGGCCGTGTGTGAGGAAGCGTTGTCATGATGTAGGAGAACGCGTCTTTTGGGTCGTCTTTCGCGAACTTTTTCTAACACCCTGGGTAAACAAATGGTAGAATACCACCCGGCATTAACACTCTTTTGATCTTCAAGTGGAATTCTACAGATGGGACCCGTAGCTGAGAAAAAAAACGCGATAATTTTTTTACCAACGTTTCTCGCCTGCCTCACTTTTGTTGACTTGTTCTCATTTTAAAACACCCATTCACAATCTTGCTGTTTTTTTCGGGTTCAAAACAATAAATCCACGTTTCGCCTCCTGTGACAATGTCATAAACAGCATTAGAATGTCCGTGGTCGTACTTCAATAGCATCTGTGAGCACCATTCCACGCGAGCCCGCTTCTGCTCCGCTGTCAGTTCATGAGGGATCCAACGACAACAAAGTTTCCGAACTTTCAAATCTTCGTGTAAAATTTTCTGGATTTGACTCATACCAATCCCCAATAGTCCTCGAATTGTCTCATAGGTAATCTGCGGGTTTTCTTCGATTAACCGCTTAACAGTAGCCACATTATTTTCGTTGACGGCAGTTGAAGGCCGCCCTTCACGAAATTCGTCATCGACCTCTCTCGAATTCAGCAAACCATCGCCTCACGGTGCTCAAACAAGGTGTTTCTCTCCCAAAAGCATTTTGAAGACGAGCGTCACAGTCTTGCGGAGAGAGAGAACTTTTAAAATCATAAAAAATCATCGCTCTAAAATCTTTTCGACTTAATTCCATTTTCGTTGCATACGGAGAACTTTGATGTGTGATAAAAAACAATTGACAAATTATTTCCCGCCAATTGTTTTTTTTTATGACTAAGAAGGTTGCAACGTTTAAAAAAATATAACATTCGAAATTCAAATAGTTCCGATTAGCTAGAAGTGCAAAACTTTTAGTGTGCCCCATGTATAATGGGCACATAACATTACCCTAGAGGGGCAACTTTAGAAGTAACCGTTTGAGCGTTATTATTAAATGAGGCATGTAGAAGGAGTTTCGCGATTCTGAAGTACTTTTAGACATATTTTAACAACATCAGTTATGAGAGCTTTAATTTGCTGAAAAGATTCACATTCTTTTATAAACAAAATGCAACGAACGTACAACATTTTAACATTTATATCCATATTTTCAAAGCAACATACGAGTAAATTATAATAGGCAAGCGGCAAACCCCCTGAAAAACGAAAATGACTGACCAATCAGTGAAAATGTGATTTCCCCAATACAAATTTGTACATTTTGTAAACCTTGGACCAAAAGGCGTCGATTGGTAAGAAAACAAAATTTGTGCGGTTGGGCTATTAATTGTTATAAACAAATTAATTTGTTAACTGATAAAAATTGGTTCTTATATTGGAAAATTATTTCTAAGGGTAAAACGGGTAAAATAGAACACTTTTTACGTTGTGATTTTTTCGAAAAAAATGTGTTTTAAAGAAGTTAAAACCATTTTAAAGCGCCAAAATTGTAACATTCAACATTTTTTATCTCGCTGAGTTTTGATCGAATTCAAAAAAATCCTGCGGCAGAATACTTATCAGATATTAAGCTTCAACTGACTATTTCTCAAAATGAGAAAATATACATTTTTCACATAGTAAAATCTATTCATACACATCGACAATCGGATACCCCGTCGCTGCATAGCGTCCAGCAAATACTTCGCGGAGCCGTCCCAGAGGTGAGAGCAGTATTCGACGCAGGGTCTAATCTGCGTCTTGTACAGCAGACACCTCTGGTGCGGTGTAAAGAATCGCTTTACCTTATTCAGTATTCCTAGTTTCCGCGAAGCTATCCCTATACATCTTTCGATATAGTTTTTATAATTGAGCTCTCGACGAACGTCTATGCCAAGGATGTCAAGGTTGTCCTTCATTGGTAATAGTGCATTCTGAAGGGTAACCTATTGAAATCTCGAATTTCTGTTACCCGAATCTTAAAACCCCGAAAACGGTTGGTAGAACTTTTAAAAGACAGATGTAATGAATGACAACTTTTTATAATTCCCTTTTTAATTTCTCAGATGAATCAATTTCCAGGTGCACTAAAACTAAATTTTCAAAAAGTTTTGTTTTGTTTCCCATGTTCTCATAATCCAGATATAGTTATACCAGATTCTCATAATACTTTTTTTTGTTTTCCAGCGTACCATTTTCCAAATAAACTATTGCCAGATTTTCATAATCTTTTTATTTGGTTCCCATACAATCGTGTTCCACCTAAACTATTGCAATAAATAATATTGTTTTTTGTTTCTCATGCTAACAATTTCCAAAATTATTACTAAACAACCCTACACTATTTTTTAAACGATATTTTGTAATGTAAATATTTTTTAGTCTATAATTATGTTTATTTTATAATTCTTATTGTAAATAAATTTATTCCCTACACTATTAACAAAATTTAATAAGCCTCAATTATTTTGTAGGTCTAAATGATATTATTTATCTATCTAAACCTCTATAATAATTTTCGTCGAACCAGTTTGCTATATCTTTACTATCTCCTGAAAATAAAAATTGCCAGTCAGTAAATTTATTGATTTATTTGCCTATTACAGATAGGTTTAAGTGTCAAATTCGCCTCACTAGGTGGTTAGGTTAGAACTGCGACCACCGTCCGCCAGAAACGACTTGCATTAATAGAAAAAAGAGATTGTTTTTGGTAGGTTACCCGGAACTGAACTATTTAGATTAGGTTAATTAATTTCTTCTTTAAACAAAATGGGTAGGTTAGGTTAGGTTAAAACTGTGACCACCTACGCATGAAGCGAGCGAAGCGAGCGGTGCGCGGCAGCCAGAAACGACTTGCATCAATAGAAAAAAGAGATTTGTCCTAGGTGAAAGTGACAACTGTGTAATGACAGTTTCATATAAAAAAATCTTGATTTTAAACATCTGGATATTGTTTTTCTGGATATCAATTAAGTGTATTTCAAAAATTGTGTTTTAAAAATTGGGCTTTCGTGCATATGGATTACGGTCATCTGGAATTTGTGCATTTAGATTTCGTGGGTCTGAAACTCATTCGTCTGGATTCTAAAATGAATAAATGGGCAAATGAAATTCGGAGTTGCGATTATATGGCAACCAAAACTTCGGAATTTTTAAAAACAGGATTATGAAAAAATGTCCAAACGTTTTCGGGATATGAT
>OY748291.1:10845649-10940324 GCA_963556515.1 Nudaria mundana
ATAGAAATAATAAACAACTTCACGTACAATGACATGATTCCGAGATTATAGCTTGAGCACTCTGCCAAGTTAAAGCAATAATAATCGATTATGTTAATAAACAATAACGTACCTGTCCATTTCATCGTCAAATACTCGATCTGAATTATAATATTCGTCCTCGTTTTTCGCCTTACAAAAAATTGGTACACTTTATGTACAACTTCCTTAACTTGTCTTGAGATAGCCTTACTCATCCTGAGATCTTAATCTCGTGTGCGTCGAACTCAAAGTAGTACGAAATATCAAGCACGTGTTTCCGCTTCCACTGCGCGGCCGAGACTGCCGTATTTGACGCGCAGAAGCACGCGTTTCCCTTCCCCGCTGCACCACCCGCTACCCGCTGACATCTTTAGTACCTCGTCCCCGCCACCGTCTGTCACCCCGCAGGACGGTCGCGCACGAGCTTGCCGGACTATAGTTGCGCGGCTATTGTCATCCCCAAAAATGCCAACCTGCTCAGTTTTTTGTTGCAACAAAAGGTTAGGCACATCTAGTTTACAAAAAGATGCTATTACCTTCCATAGGTAAGTATTTTTAATCAAATAATAATACAAATTTCTTTGTTTATAATTATCAGTCTCATTATTTCGGATTTTTCTATCGACACGAAGTCGGTCGTTTCATACAATTCGCAAATCAGTCAAACATGTCAAACGACTGACATGGGTGTTGCCATGGCAACAAATACACAGTTATAGTGTCTGTATCGGAGTGATGTACCAAGTTAGGTATCGATAAAATACCTTGAAAATGCAAAGAGGTGCAATATAAATTACTGGTTTGAATATTATTTAAATTACGTAGGTCTGTATATTATGATCTTGATTTTAATAAAGGTTTTGATAAGTTTAATAGGTATAATATTGAGTCTTGTTGTATAATTTTTTTATTATACTTAAAAATTACATTACCTAATAAATACTTCGGCGATATTTTTGTTCATTTATTTATTACAGGTTTCCGAAAGATCCGAGAGTAAGGGAATTATGGATATTGTTTTGTAACAACAGACGTACCTGGATGCCTCCTAGAGCTGGTGTCATTTGCTCGGAACACTTCAAGATCTTTGATTTTCGAGTGTTGGCGAACAAGAGAAGGCTATTGCTTGAGGGCACTATACCAACTCGAATACCACATTGTACTTGTGTTGTAAGTTTTAACAGACTTTAAAAAATAATGAGGTTCTCAATTCAACTTTTTTTTTTTTTTTTTTTTTTTTATATTTAGGTCGACAAATTGACGCCACTCGCCTGATGGTAAGCTGAGGCGACGTCTGGCAATTGAGGGCGACTCTCACAGTACACAGGAATACTATAGAGAGTGGCCCTCAACTTGACGACCCTGTAATGTGCCTCTTCACGCTTCGCTTAAAGAGCCCAGGGTTATATGTAGGAGGAAACACGTGCGCAGGCAGGGCGTTCCAAGCCACCATCGTTCGGCAGAGAAACGATCGTTTAAAACGCTCGGTTCTCGCGAAGACGGTTTCCACGGTATGAGGGTGACATCTCTGCCCGGCACGCGTTGTTCGGGATCGGAAGGGAGAGGGTGGGATCAGGTTGAAGAGCTCTTCAGAACACTCACCGTGGTAAATACGGTAGAACGCGGCCAAGGAAGCAATTGTTCGGCGCTGGGCTAGCGGCTCAAGGCTTCCCGTTACCTCCGGACAGTCTATAATGCGAACAGCGCGTCGCTGCATAGCGTCGAGTGCGTCCAGCAAATACTTCGCGGAGCCGTCCCAGAGGTGAGAGCAGTATTCAACGCAGGGTCTAATCTGCGTTTTGTACAGCAGACACCTCTGGTGCGGTGTAAAGAATCGCTTTACCTTGTTCAGTATTCCTAGTTTCCGCGAAGCTAGCCCAATACATCTCTCAATGTATTTTGTGTTATTGAGCTCTCGACGAACGTCTATGCCAAGGATGTCTAGATTGTCCTTCATTGGTAATATTGCATTCTGAAGAGTGGGTAGGGGAAGGAAAGGGGATTTTTTCGCTGTAAATGCACACGCCTGTGTTTTGTGGGCATTGAACTCGACCAAGTTCTCGGCACCCCATTGGGAGATACTGTCGAGGCTTCGGTCGAGATCACCCACGAGATGTCGTCTCTCCTCCTCTATCACAGATCGCCCCGCCGTCGGACGAACCGAGTAACTCCCGTGCAATGTACTGTCATCTGCATAGCAATGAATGTTCCCGAGGGAAAGCATATCATTGATATGCAGAAGAAAGAGAGTTGGTGACAGTACGGACCCCTGCGGTACCCCGGCATTCACTTGCATAAAGCGAGAAGCCTGGCCATCGCAGAGGACCCGCACTCGGCGCTCGTTTAAAAAACTGGCAATCCAGCTGCACAGTTGAGGAGGTAGACCATATGCCGGAAGCTTGGAAAGGAGCGAAGCATGCCAGACCCTATCGAAAGCTTTGGCGATGTCCTGGCTAATAGCCAAGGACTCGCCAAACTTTTCCATAGCCTCACCCCATACATGCGTGACGAATGCCAGGAGGTCACCCGTTGATCGTTTTGGCCTGAAGCCATATTGCCGATCATTGATTAGCGAGTGATCCTCCAGGTATCGCATGAGCTGCTTATTAATAAGAAGCTCGAGCACCTTGCAAATGACTGAGGTGACAGCTATGGGTCGATAGGTGCCTGGATCGGATCGATCCCCTTTCTTGGGGATCGGTTGTACGTTCGCCTCCTTCCAGGCCTCCGGCACGAGGCCTGTAGAGTATGACAGGCGGTACAGACGCGTTAATACTGGAGACAACTCAGCAGCACATTTTCGTAGCACCACCGCCGGAATGCCGTCAGGGCCACTGGCTTTCCGCGTGTCGAGTGACCGCAGCACTGCCCGTACATCACATTGCCTGATAACAATATCAGGCATAGTGTGGCCACAGTTGGCGATGGCGGGGGGCTGCAGGCCCCGGTCATCGACCCGGGAATTAGCCGCAAAGAGGTCTGCGAGCATGTCCGCCTTCTCTTGGGCTTTGTGAGCCAGTGATCCATCAGGAAAACGCAGTGGTGGCAGCGAGGGTTGACAAAAATTTGACTGTACGGCTTTGGCCAGTTGCCAGTATCCACGGCTGCCCGTGGGATGGGATGTGAGCTCCTGACCAAGCCGCGTGACGCGCTGGGCATCCGCTCTCTTGAAGGCCCTCTTGCTGAACCTAGTGGCCCGATTGTACGCTGCTTTGAGGCGGTTCACGTTCGGGTCACGTGCCGCCCGAGCCCTGACCCAGGCGCGATATGCCGACTGTTTTTTCTGGACAGCCTCGGCACATTCACGCCCGAACCAGGGGCGAGCTTTGCGGATGCTGGCGACATCAGTGAAAGGGATATAATATTCTATCCCTAGACTGATCTCGCCAGCAATGGCAGCAGCGCTATCCGAAGGCGCCTTCCCTACAAAGCAGCGCTGGCTCCACGGGATGGACGCAAAGTAATCGCGGAGACCGTCCCAGTCTGCCGACGAGTAGTGCCATAGTCGTCGAGTCATTTGTTCAGCACGAGCAGGCGGTGGCACTTGGAAGCTGGCGTGCACCACACAGTGGTCGGATGTGCCCAGTGGGGCGCGTACCGACACACTGTACTCGGCTGGGCGACTCGTCAGCAGTAGATCCAGCAAGGCGGGCGTGTGGTCTGACCTGTCAGGTATCCGGGTGATCCCCCGTACCATCTGGGTCAGCCCGTGGGAGAGAGCGAATGCATGGGCGGTTCGTCCCGCATGATCGGTCCTAAGGGACCCCAGCCACTCAACGTGATGACCGTTAAAGTCCCCCAGGAAAACCAGGTCAGCGTTCGGGAACCGCACCTGCGCATCGTCAGCCATCTCGCTGAGGTATTCGAAAAGCCTTGTTGTCCCAGTGTCCCCTGTGTGGGAGCGGTAGACGCACACGTAGATCTGGCTCATGGAGCCATGATCCACGTGCAGCCAAAGGACGGAGTAGGAGGGGTTCTCCAGACAGCGCAACCGGCGGCAGCAAACATCCGCCCTAACGAACACGCACACCCCGGCTTTATCGCGGAATTGTTCTTCAATGATATAGCCCGGGTAACAGAGGTACGACGTGTCGTCAGGGCGGCGTATCTGTGTCTCCGTTAGGAACATCACAGAAGGCCGTGCCGACTCCAGGTGATGGTGGACGGTATCGAGGTTTGCATGGAGTCCGCGGATATTCGCGAACTCCACCTCAAACGAAGTCAACTTTGTGGGGTTTCTAGGGGCCGCTGTGTACCGTCTATTCTCTTGTTGCACTGTCATTTTGAAATATGGGGAAGCGTGAAGACAGGGCGATATTTGGTGCGGCAGTAAGTGACAAAGTGCAGAGGCTAGCTTCGTCTAGAACCGTGTGGTTAGGTCGGAGCCGACCCGCCGGACGGAAGGGCTCCCAAACCCCCCTGATGCAAGGCCGCCACTACCCCACACCGGTTACCACCCGGAGCGGCGACCCCACAACAGGATTATGCGCAACATGTGGGGCAGCCTACTGGGGTGGTTGGTCCCAGGCGGGCCCCATGACTATGTTGCGGGCGGCCGCGGCAACGCCGTTGCTAAGGGTCTCCCTGGCCGGCGAATCGACCCACACCACCCACACTAGACTCAGCTTCGCCCCCACTGGACCCCTGCCTGCCGCACCATACACCGCCCCGGGCCCGGCAGTGCAGCTGCTGAACCCCTAACGCAACCCAGCCTGGGCTGGGTTACTTGGGGGGCTTTAGCACAGCTGCACGGTGGTACCCCCCCGGACCAACACTGTTGTACCACCTGGTATCCACGTAGGGGCCAAAGCCACCACATGGGTACCGTAATATACGAACCTCGTCCGTTAATCAGCAGGTGCGCCACTAGCAGGTGAGGTCGCTGGGGCCCGATAGATGTAAGAAGGGCCCCTTTGCACCCAACTGCACAAACTGCATTTTAGTACGACCGGTAACATAATTGTTATAAAGTATATTAGTATGTTTAGTTCTTAAAATACGCGTATATTACTCCGCTTATAAAAATCACAATGTAAAATCTATTTTTTCAGAGCCATCAATTATCCTCCGCTCTATCAGATGACCAACAATCACCTTGCGATGTCATTAGTACTTCTGATCCGTCTATGAAACCGTGTGCATTATCTACTCCTCTAAATGTGAATTTCCTTTTAATATTTTATCGTAGACTAGCTGTTGCCCGCGGCAACATCCGAGTGGAATAGTTTTTCAGATCCAGATTTCCATGGAAACACGTTAACGGGATACCTATTCCCTACATATTATATCATCTTATCTTAAGATATGCACGCCTACTAGCTGTAGGAGAATGGGAGTCAGGGTTATGGATCCAGGCGCTCCCATCGCCCAACATCGGTACAATGTTGGACGACATAACCTTCCGCATTGCCACTTGCCTTCGGCTGGGTACACCTTGTGTATCCCCGCATCATTGCACCTGTGGAGTAGCCGTCGATAATCTGGGACACCATGGTCTTTCTTGTAGCAGAAGCGCAGGTCGTATACCTCGGCACGCTATTCTAAACGACATAATTCGTAGGACTCTTTCCACCGCAGGTCTTCCGGCCGTACGTTTTTTTTTTTTTTTTTTTGGTTCGCCAAATTGACGCCGTCCACCTGGTGGTAAGTCGTGACGACGTCTAGCGGTTTAAAACGTTTGGTTCTCGCGAACATGCTATCCACTGTGTGGGAGTGGCATCTCTACCCGGCACGGGTTGTTCGGGATCGGAAGGAAGAGGGTGGGAACAGATTGAAGAGCTCTTCAGAACACTCGCCGTGGTAACTACGGTAGAATGCGGCCAAGGAAGCTATTGTTTGGCGCTGAGCTAGCGGCTCAATGCTTCCCGTTACCTCCGGACAATCTATAATACGGATAGCCCGTCGCTGCATAGCGTCGAGAGCGTCCAGCAGATACTTCGCGGAGCCGTCCCAGAGGTGAGAGCAGTATTCGACGCAGGGTCTAATCTGCGTCTTGTACAGCAGACACCTCTGGTCCGGTGTAAAGAATTGCTTTACCTTATTCAGTATTCGTAGTTTCCGCAAAGTTAGCCCTATACATCTTTCGATGTAGTTTTTATTATTGAGCTCTCGACAAATGTCTATGCCAAGGATATCAAGGTTGTCCTTCATTGGTAATAATGCATTCTGAAGAGAGGGTAGGGGAAGGAAAGGGGATTTCTTCGCAGTAAATGCACACGCCTGTTTTGCGGGCATTGAACTCGACCAGGTTCTCGGTAATTCATTGAGAGACTGTCGAGGTTACGGTCGAGATCAGCCACGAGTCGTCGTCTCTCCTCCTCAATCTCAGATCGCCCCGCCGTCGGACGAACCGAGTAACTCCCGTGCAGTGTGCTGTCATCTGCATAGCAATGAATGTTCCCGAGGGATAGCACATCCTCCTCCTCCTTTTGGAAGCACACGAGAAAAGTGGGCGGTAGGCCTGGCTTCCCTGTATCGGTCGGTAGTGTTAGCGATCCGGTGGGCATAGCCAACCTCTTCAGAGAACAGTTTCAATCAAAATCTCCATTGAGTCCCGGCTCGTCTGTGCCTGGTGTGACTGGCGGTCATGATCTTGGAACTAGATTTACAGCCAGGGAGATCCAAAGTGTGACCAACTCCATGGTTAGGGGGAAGTCTCCGGGTCATGATGGTTTGAGTATCGAGCACCTCAAGTACGCGGGTCCTCATTTACCAAGTGTTGGCTATGTTATTTAATTTTTGTCTGAGTCATAGTTATTTGCCTAGTCAGATGACTACAACGATTGTAGTACCTATAGTTAAAAACAAAACGGGTGATATCGCGGATATAAATAACTATAGACCTATTTCGTTGGCGACGGTGATAGCAAAAGTGTTTGACAGCCTACTTAAAAGACAACTTAAGAAACATATGTTTATATACAGTTTCACGATAATCAGTTTGGATTTCGTAATGGGTTATCTGCTATTTTGTCGGTTAAGTGGGCTGTCAAGTACTACACGGACCGGAAAACTCCTACCTGTGCTTGCTTCCTTGATCTATCCAGGGCTTTTGATCTGGTCTCCTACAGTATTCTATGCAGAAAGCTTGAGAATGCTGGAGTTCCTTCCGAACTGATAAGCACTCTGAAATACTGGTACGGGTGCCAGATCAATCAAGTTCGATGGTCGGCCTTGTCTGAGCCGTATAGGTTGGAGTGCGGGGTGAGGCAGGGGGTTTAACTTCACCTACGCTATTCAACCTATATATGAATGAACTGATTGAGACACTCAGCAGAGCACGGGCCGGGCTGTTACATTGATGGGGTGTTAATAACGTTAGTTACGCCGATGATATGGTTCTGCTGAGCGCCTGTTTGTGGCCTTAGGAGGCTGGTGACCATCTGTGAAGACTATGCTAGGCTTCATGGATTGATATATAATGTAAAAAAGAGTGAATTTATGGTCTTTGGTGCCGGCGGCGGGAGGGGTCCAGAGACTATACCCTCGGTTACTTTGAATGGTATACCCCTTACGAGAGTATACAAATTTAAATACCTTGGACATTTCTTGACCGCCGACATGAAAGATCATGAAGATATTGTGAGAGAACGGAGGGCACTGTCAGTTAAGGCGAATATGATTGCTCGCAGATTTGCACGCTGCTCACAAGGTGTTAAAAAAAAACCTTATTTCGTGCATACTGCAGTTCTTTCTACACGTGCAGTCTGTGGGCGGATTATTCGCGTGAATCGTACGGTGCCCCCCTTCGAGTGCAATATAATAGTGCGTTTAGGGTGCTGATGGGGCTGCCCCGCTTCTGTAGCACCTCAGGGATGTTTGCTGAAGCTCGTGTAGATTGTTTCTACACGACCATGAGAAAGCGGTGGGCCTCCCTGGTGCCGCTGGTGCGCCGGGTGCGGGCCAGCCCCAACATCAGCCTGCGCTGTATTGCGAGCAGGCTAGACTGTTTATATGTGAATCACTGCTGCAAACTGTCTACCTCAGTGATAAACGTATGGCGGTGATGCACATATTAAACAGCTGTTTTGTTTTGTTTTCTTTTAGTGATAGGTAGATATAGGACTAACATAGATTTAAGTAATATTGTTACTAACACAATGAGTCATAGTTACTTTGGAAATAAATGAATTTAATTTAATTTAATATCATTGATATGCAGAAGAAAGAGAGTTGGTGGTACGGACCCCTGCGGTACCCCGGCATTCACTTACAAGAAGCGAGAAGCCTAGCCATCGCAGAGGACCCGCACTCGGCGCTCGTTTAAAAAGCTGGCAATCCAGCTGCACAGTTGAGGAGGTAGACCATATGCCGGAAGCTTGGAAAGGAGCGAAGCATGCCAGACCCTATTGAAAGCTTTGGCGATGTCCAGGCTAATAGCCAAGGACTCGCCGTGCCTTTCCATAGCCCCACCCCAGACATGCGCTACGAATGCCAGAAGATCACCCGTTGATCGTTTTGGCCTGAAGCAGTATTGTCGATTATTTTTTAGCGAGTGATCCTCTAGGTATCGCATGAGCTGCTTATTTATAAGGAGCTCAAGCACCTTGCAAATGACTGCGGTGACAGCTATGGGTCGATAGTTGCCTGGATCGGATCGATCCCCTTTCTTGGGATCGGTTGTACGTTCGCCTCGTTCGGCTGCAGGCCACGGTCGTCGACCCGGGAATTAGCCGCAAAGAGGTCTGCGAGCATATCCGCTTTCTCTTGGGCTTTGTGAGCCAGTGTTCCATCTGGGTAACGCAGCGGTGGCAGTGAGTGCTGACAAAAGTTAGATTACACGGCTTTGGCCAGTTGCCAGAATCCACGGCTGCCCGTGGGATGGGAAGTGAGCTCCTGACCAAGCCGCGCGACGCGCTGGGCATCCGCTCTCTTAAAGGCCCTCTTACTGGATTTTGTGGCCCGGTTGTACGCTGATTTGAGGTGGCCCACGTTTGGGTCGCGCACAGCCCGGGCCCTGATCCAGGCGCGATATGCCGAATGTTTTTGTCGAACAGCTTTGCCACGATCTCACCCGAACCAGGGACGGGCTCTGCGGATACTGGCGACATCAGTGAAAGGGATGTAATATTCCATCCCTAAACTGATCTCGCCAGCAATCGCAGAAGCGCTATCCGAAGGAGCCTTTCCTATAAAGCAGCGCTGGCTCCAAGGGACGGACGCATAATAACCGCGTAGAACGTCCCAATCCGCTGACGAGTAGTGCCATAGTCGTCGTGACGTTTGTACAGGACGTGCGGGAGGTGACACCTTCATGCCAGCGTGAACAACACAGTGGTCGGAACTACCCAATGGGGCTCCTACCGAAACACTGTACTGGGCTGGGCGACTCGTCAACAGTAGATCCAGCAGAGCGGGCGCGTGATCTGACCTGTCTGGTATCCGGGTGATCCCGCATACCATCTGGGTCAGACAGTGGGAGAGAGCGAACGCATGGTCGGCCCTACCCGCATGATCAGTCTTGAGGGACCCCAGCCATTCAATGCCATTGAAGTCCCCCAGAAATACTAGGTCAGCGTTCGGCAACCGCACCTGCGCTTCATCAGCCGTCTCGCTGAGGTACTGGTAGAGCTTTGTTGTCTCAGAATCCCCTGTGTGGGAACAGTAGACATGGAGCCATGGTCTACGTGCAGCCAAAGGACGGAGTTGGAGGGGTTCTCTAGGCAGCGCAACCGGCGACAGCAAACATCCGCCCTAACGAACAAGCACACCCCGGCTTTATCTCGAAATTATTCCTCGATGACATAGCCGGGGTAACACAGGTAAGACGTGTCTTCAGGGCAGTGTATTTGTGTCTCCGTGAGGAACATCACAGCGGGCCGTGCCGTCTCAAGGTGATGGTGGACGGCATCGAGGTTCGCATGGAGTCCACGGATGTTAGTGAACTCCACCTCGAAAAGTGAAGTTGTGGGGTTTCCTGGGGGGCCGCTGCGGAACGTTTACGTTTTTTATGTTGCACTGCCATAATGTATATGAAGAAGAAGCGTGAAGACAGGGCGACATTTGGTGCAGCAGTAATAAGTGACGAAGCGCAGGGGCTAGCTTTGTCAAGAACCGTGTGGTTAGGTCGGAGCCGACTCGCCGGACGGAAGGGCTCCCAAACCCCCCTGATGCAAGGCCGCCGCTACCCCACACCGGTTACCACCCGGAGCGGCGATCCCACATCAGGATTATGCGCAACATGTGGGGCAGCTTCCTGGGGTGGTTGGTCCCAGGCGGGTCCCATGACTGTTGCGGGCGGCCGCGGCAACGCCGTTGCTAGGGTCTCCCTGGCCGGCGGAATCGACCCACACCTCCCACACTAGACTCCGTTTCGCCCCCACTGGTTCCATGCCTGCTGCACCATACATCGCCCCGGGCCCGGCGGTACAGCTGCTGAACCCCTAACGCAACCCAACCTGGGCTGGGTTACTTGGGGGGGCTTTAGCACAGCTGCACGGTGGTACCCCCCCGGACCAACACTGTTGTACTGTCGGCGTCTAATAGTTAGTAACAGTCAAGGTACTCTTATCTATAGGCGCAACCAAATAGTCAATAATATCGGTACAAACAAAGTTTCCTTATTGTTGACAACGATATAGTCGCTTCAAAGGGCGAGACGTTTAAAGTGTCACATAGATAGGTTCAGTCAGTGTTTAAAAATATCATAACATGCTAAATGAGACATCAAATGCGCACGCATACTTGTCTCTTTCATTTCGAACATGACGTCATAGACTGGTTTTTGTTTATACTCATAACAGTTGTAAATAATGGTATAAAAGTAACTATGTTACGTCTGTCGTTCAATTCAGAGGCACTAATTTAGACATTATACAAATATCTTGAGCGTCAACATTAAAACGCAAAACTCTTTTTATTGTAGTTCGACCTTTGTACGAATGGTGTCATAAAAAAATAAGTTGAATTTGCATAGATTTATTGAGTTAAAAGTAGATTTACATTCTTTGAAGTCGGTTAGTGCACTTTTACTGCGAAATAAGTAATTAAAATCGTGTGTAGCCTCCATCTGCTAGAATTACTACGGTGCCATTCATTCTTCCTCCAACCTCCACTAGCTCTTCTGGTCCGCTTTGAGTCATCCATCCCCAAAATCCTAAGGTGATTCGACCACTGCGGTTATTAGGGAGGACATTTCTTTCATCATATCTTGTGTTCAATGTCCGGTATAGAGATAAGCGTCTCTGGGCAGAACAAAAAACTTTTTCATCTACAAAGATCACATTATCAAAATTAAAATTTTAAAAAATTCGTGCAAACTGTAAACGCTGCGCTTTATGCCTCGGTGTTAATATGTTTTTTAGCAGGAATACGATGGCGTAACCCATGTTCCCGCAGACTTCGTCTTATTGTGCTCTGTGATATGTCAAATTTCACCGACATGCTCCTGGAGTTTATAAATCGATTGCTAACAGCTCGCTGCACTATGTTTCTATCTTCATCTGTATTTGTTTGACGTGGACGACCAAACGAAACATGGTTCCGCGAAGCACCTTCACTTTGCCATCTCTCTATCCAACGGTATACTGTGTTTCTCTAAATAAAAAAACAATATATGTCAGTTATGTATGAATAAAAATTAGTAAGATTCAGCAAGATGGGTAACTGATCTAATTTTAATGTGAAACTTACGGATATTCCCAGTTCATTTGAAATATCTGTTATGGAGACACCTTCCTCTCTCAAATATATTATTCGATGTTTTTTAGTGTCGCTAATACGATATGTAGCCATATTTATGTAATTATTGGTTCAATAATAGTATTATTATTTCTAGTTGGTTTTATTGCACTTGACATTAATATGACTTATGATGACTTATAATATAATACTAGACTATATTGTCTAAAGAGGTTTTTATCTAGGGAAAACGTTTAAGTTTTAGTTGGTTGGTTTATGGTTTATTTCCATAACAATATATGCTGTGATCCTTTATTTATAACTGTTATAAACAAAACGTTACGATATTTTAAAAAAATGACTGAACTATCTATGTGACACGTCTCGCCCTTGGGAGCGACTACATCGTTGTCAAGAATAAGGAAACTTTGTTTGTACCGATATCATTGACTATTTGGTTGCGCCTATAGATTAGAGTACCTTGACTGTAACTAACTATTAGACGCTGACTGTACCACCTGCTACCCACGTAGGGGCCGAAGCCACTCCATAGGTACCGTAAATTAACGAGCCTCGTCCGTTGGTCAGCAGGAGCGCCACTAGCAGGTGTGGTCGCTGGGGCCCTAAAGATATTGGTAGAGCCCCTTTGCACCCGCGTACTCCGTAACTTTGTTGGTCCCATCCCACGCAATAGGTGGCGACCTATTGCCGCTTATAGAGTAGTTAATCACATTTGTTTAGCCCACTAACGGGGGTGCGTCTCATAAGGTATAAACTCATTTGGTCTAATTTCATGTGACCGTGAGATATACAAACTGTTGATATAATTTCTTTACATTATAAAATTTATTTATTCTAAAACTTAATTAGTATAACGTTGTTTGATATAACGTTTACGTTAATAATATACTTACATATAAAAAACGTCATTATGGTTAACACCCCGTCTCAGAGTACCCCGACTCGGGCTTTTAAACCACCCAGAAATAGGAAGCTATTATCAGCGATAAATCAGATGATTTATTACAGCAAACAATCTTCAGATAATAAACGATTGTTTTTATAGGTTACCCGGACTGTACTATTTAGATTAGGATAATTACTTATTTAAAAACAATGGTTATTTAACTAAATAAAAATTTTTAAAGTACTAGTTGGTAAACAAGTTATAGTTTAAACGTTCATTTCCCAAACAAAAAATCGCAAAAAAATGTACCGCAAACCTAGTGGTTGTGTTACAATTTTTTGTGAATAGATTTTTTGCTAAGTAATAATTTGGCAAATGCAATTATGCGAAATATTTTTTGGGAAGTGAACATTAGTCAAATTCCTTTCGGTCAAACAAGGGAAACCCGTTTTCATCATATTAGACCAAATAAGTTTAATATCTTTTGAGTGGTACATATGCCACACGATGGTATATTTATGTATGTTATGCTTATAAAAATTAGTTATTTTAAAATTATATCAATCGTTCATTATATTAACTAATCGCTATATTAAATAAAATTATAGGTTCCCTTGTTATGTTGTTAATATTAGAGATTTTGTTGTTACCTATAACATCTATTACTTACCCCACTAACGGTACATGAACGAAAATGCACAGGAAGGTCTAAAAAAAATTTATATGTTGTCACGTGACCAATATTGTACCAGTTGGCGTTGGCGTTTTTATATGTAACTTGTAAATAATATGTAAATACAGAACTCGATTACTACTTGATGTTGTACAAAAAAACTACCCTTTGAGACAGGAGGGTGAGTCGCAAAAAGCCGCGTTCTCCGACTTATAGGCTGAAATTAATAAAAACTATGTACAGTTCTATGTTTATTTTATGATTTGTCACATAATTATATAATACAATTCATCGTAGACCAGTGTAAAATAATAAGAATTACATGTAATAAATAATTCTATCACATTCAGTGTTTGACTTAATACGTCTTACAGTAAAAACTAAAATGATAAAAATATATCCATGAATAAATGTAAAACAATATTCACTCATTAAACGATTTAGTAATTAACTCGACAATCTTAACTTAATACAAATAGTAGTCAAAAGAAACTAAACTACATTATTTGCAAGAGATCTATATAGTGTCAATAGTTTATCGTATAAACTAACTAACGAAATGCTAAGCCACATTTTATATTCTTGTTGCTAATATCAATATTTCGAAAGCATTGTTTTGTAACAAAAATTTGATCGGAGATTTTTTTAATTTTTCTGTTAATGTTGTCCAAAAAATCAGACTGCAGTGTGAATGTGTATGTGGATACCCAGTCTTTTGTTAATTATCATACAAGATTAAATTAAGAATATTATTCTTATAACTAATCTTATTCTTAATGTAGCCATGTCAAAATACAGACCAAATGGTATTTAGACTTCTCTGTATCTTATACTTCATTCACACATTCGTGCAAGTGGCGAGACGAGACACGTGACGAGCGTGTGAATGAAGTATTAGGGTTTCAGTTTACTGATGTTACATGAACATATAAATTTCTTGTATTATAGTATTATAAGCATCATTTATTCAATGATTGGAACTACCCGCATCAGTCGATTGTCGTCCTGAACTCGACCTTAGCTCTCGCCGCGGGCAAGCCGGTGGCATTTCTTCAGATGACTTACGCACCTTCTTCTTGCTGCACCTCCGTGAGGCTTCACCGTCTACATTACTAGCGTCTTCGGTGGCAAAATTATTATCTTTTAATTCATTTTCTATCTTTGCATCGTTGTTCGAGTTGTCACATTGCATTATGTCGTCATTATAGGAACGATTACACTGCAATTTTTCATCTCTCTCTGTGTTAGGCGTAGAAGTAGATGTTAATTCTGTAGAAGTAATTTTAGGTAGTGTTGTAGCGTCAAAATCTCCTTTTATACCAGTCTTAATCACCGTTAATGGTGCTATCAGATCTTCCAGGTCCATTTCTGCGGTATGGGTTGTGTGGTCAGGATTTTTCTCAATAAACTGAAGACTATCAGATCCACAGCCTTCTTTTAATTTCTTTGCAAGGTTTTGTTCAGATGGCGTAAGTGCTAAATTTTCGGGTTCATTCGATATGTCGTCACGAGTTCGTTTATGTGTTAAAGACAAAGCAGAAGCTCCATCATCAGTTTGCAATGATTTTGGAATGTATTCTGGAGGACCTTTATTAATTTTGTCAAATAAGTCCTTATCATCTTTGGCTTTCTTAGATTCGGCAGAACTAACAAGACTGGCACTGAGAGCTCCAGAGGCCATCTGTTCAAGTAACATTTTACTGATATCAATGTCTTTTTTGTCACCCTTTAGAAGCTTCTCTTGAACAGCTGCAAATTCGGGTGGGACATGTGACCTTAATGCATCAAATGGTATTTTTTTCTTATCGACCTTAGATAGATCAGTTGCAGCAGATTCATGATCTGTATCACGTGACCTTTTGTCCAGTCTCATAAGTGCTTCATAATTTAATGATTGCTTTGAAAGGGATTCTAAGAGATATGGATCAGGGGGCAAATGTATATGAGGCAGTTGGCTTGATTGTTGTCGATCAGAAACCTTTTGCTGCCTAGATGACGACGTCACTACGGTGGATGACCGCGGGGTGGTTGTCTTTGCGGAGCTACGACTACTACTGTGACCTGCACTTTGCAATGTAGATGCGCCAGAGCTCGCAGCTATGTTATTACTTAACAAACCTAAAGCATCGTATGCCGATGACATACCAGAATGCATACCAAATGGACTTAGCCCACTCAGACCTAACTGAGGATACAACATGTTAGGATTTGGAAAGACAAAGGGAAATTGAGAATTGGCAGACTTCGAACCTGAACTCGTGTCTGTAGGTTTTCGAGATTTTGATTTGGCGTCAACAGGGACACCAGATGTACTAAGATTACTCATATCTAATGAAGAAAATCCTGGTAATCCTAATCCAGCTAAATTTGCAAAAATGTTACCCCCAGCGATATTCCCTAACAAGTTTGGCATACCACTGAAGGAATTTAAAAGAGGATTATTTTTCGGATCAAAGCTACTCAAGCTGGAAAGAAGCTTTGGATCGAATGTATTGAGTAATTTTGGATCGAATCCAGTCAGATTAGACAGCGTTGCAGCTAGCGTTTTAGGATCGAATGCACTTAAACTAGACAAACTTGCCAAAAGTGCAGGATTTAAACCAGCCAGGCTTTGATTCAAGTGTGAATTAGCGGAGAGAACACTAGAAGTCGACGCATCCAAAGACGGCGGACGACCTTTTTTACGCTCGTTGACACCGGCAGTGGTCTGCATCGGGGAGTGTCTCTGGCTCCGAACGTCCTGAGGCAACTTGATGTGCTCCTTGATGCCCTCGGTCCACTTGGAGTCGATGTCGTACATGGGGTTCTCGGCGATCCACTGCGCCAGGTGCTTCAGTTGCGGCGCCTTGGGCCCGGCGATGCGCTTGCCAGAGACGCGGTGCACAACGGGCACGTGCTCCTCGGGCGCCAGGCGTGGGGCTGCCGGCCGCCGCCGCGCCTCCGCGCTCGCGCTGCCCATGCCCGCCACGCTCGCCTGCTCCGCCAGCCACTTGTTCACCTTCGCTTCATGCGAGTACGACTTTATCGGCGTCATCGAGGACGCCTTCGGCATCTTCGACTGCTCCAAGGATTGCTGCAGGAACGACGACAGCTCCTTGGCCGCCCCCTGAGGCGAGGGCACGTTGGTCACGGTCACCGAGAAAGGCTTCTGGACGGTCGACACCGTCGACGCGGAGGGCGCCACCGCTGGCGTCACCGTCACGTCGGGCGGCACGGTCGGCCCTCGCCCTCGCGCCGGCTCCGCCGACGGCGATGGGGTCGAGGGACTCCTACATTTGGCGGCGGACAGACCTAGCACTATTTCGTCCAATTTTTTTCTTTTCTTCTCTTTACCGACGATCTGCTCGGGGGCGGGCTAGAAAGAAAAAGGAACATCAGCTCGGTACAGGTGGCGAAGGTCACGGCGAGCCGGCTCGAGGGTCGTTACTCACCACATTCTTCCTCTTCATGAGTCTAGAGAGCGTGTCGTCGAGGCGGCCACGGGCGGCGGGCGGCGCGGGCGTACACTCGGCAGGGCGTGGCACGCTGAAGTCGTGCACCTCGCTGAGGTCGAGCGGGGCGGACAGGTCGACCGGCGCCCCGGCCGAGGGCGAGGGCGCAGGCGAGGCGGCAGGCACGGGCGAGGCGGCCACGCGCTGGTGCGCCGGGGGCGGCGCCGCGTCCTGCGCGTGTGCGTGCGGCGCGGCGGCGGCGGGCGCGTGGGCGTGCTGCGGCGAGGAGAGCAGCGCGTGCAGCTTGGCGCGGTCGGTCTCCACGTCGATGGCGATGTGTCGCTTCTGCGCAGGCTTGCGCTCGTCAGCGGGCGGGTGCGGGGCGCCGGGCGCGACCGGCGGCGGCGCCGCGGGCCACTCGCGGTTCTGTACGGCGTGTGCGATATGATGCAGGCGCGTCTCTAGAGCGCGCTCGCTGAACCAGCGTTCCGGCGGCGGCGCGTCCTCGGAGCGGCCCAGCTTGGCCAGCGTCTCTAGCTCGGACAGCGCGTCAGTGTCGTCATCAAGCACGCGCTCGGGCGCGGCGGATGTACGCTTGCTGCGTCGTAGCGACACGCGACCCTCGGCGGGCTCGTCTGAACGTCCGCCCTCCTCGTCCGAGGACGCCTTTTGCGAGTCTGGATCGCTCGTACCCTTCTGCACGGCATACCACTTGCTAGCACAGTCGGCAAACGGCATTTTAGGATCGCAGAATAATTTGTTGTAGGTGTCACCTAGGCCATGTCTGAAATAAAACAATGTTATCTGTTTATCCAGGTTATCTTTCCGACATCTTCGATAAATGTATGTTTCTTTCTTCCACATCGTAATTGCTCGATTATTATAATCGACAGTAAGAAATTACGGTCGAAAGACCACGGCAATAATTGACGGACCGGCTTTTACGTACAGCCATCGACAAATTTCACAAAATGGTCAAATTGTGAGAAGGACAAAATTTCAGTTTTATATTCGCCCATCGGGTGGCCCAGATCGTGAAAATCACCGAAAAGAGTGTTACGATTTTTCATATTTAACCTATTTACATATGATTAATAACAACGATAATTTGTATATATTAAAATGAAAGACCAAAAATGATGTTAGTGCTAATTTTAACTCTTAAAACCCTGTAGTTGTTATATAATAAACGTCAACAAACGCACAAAATTGAGAAAAAATTTGAAAACCAGCCTTCGTATTTTTCAGATTTAACCCAATAAATCAACACAAATTGATAAAAAGAAACACTTTTTGAACACTGAAAAAGCCAATAAATATAACCATGTACTTTTTTTTGTACCTTTACAAACAAAGACTTCCCCTTTTAAAGCCCTAAAATCTAGATATGTTTTACGTAAATTCTCCATAGAAAAATGTATGCAAATTCAAACGCGTCCCGATAGAACGATCGTCGCAACTAATCGCCAGTGCGCCATAGAATTTCAAAGTGACTCCACGCGTGTCGGATGCTACAGCAAAATTACGTGTTGTGAATTTGTGTTTTTTGTGAAAAACTGTAAGTACAATATTTTTATAACTAATTTACTTTCAGTAAATAGAAAGTACCGATATAATGAAAGTCTGAAAGAAAACCATGATGGAACTAGATATAAATCGTAAGAAATACAAAATTATTTACTTTGTTGCGTAGGTCATTTTATGAACCTTGTAAAGTAGGTATCAATTCAGGCTTGAAACAATCAAAGCCCTGCCCACCTTATTTTCTCGAGATATGAACTGGCGGGGTATATAGTTCTCTGCACGACATACATAGATTTTTCAACATGATAAAGGCAATAGGTATCATAAACGTAATTGGTAATCGAGGGTCTCTTTTCGCAGGATAATTTGCTGAGTGCCATGCCAGCGAAAAGAAAATTTAGTACGCATTATAAAAACGTGAAAGCCAAAAGATCTCGGAATAAAATGTAAGTTCCTCCCTACTTATTTATTTACCTGCCTACTTGACTACGTCTTGTCCTAAATACCTAGAAAAAATTTACTAGATTTGTGTTAGTGTCAAGTAAAAATCCTAGTTTTATTACTTTTATTTGTGTGTATGCTTATCATGTCTTAGTAGTAATAATAATATAATCTATTTGCATTTTGAACAGGGTAGGTACATTACAAAGCAAATAGGTACAATGATTTAGATCGCCTGATTCAGACATATACCTACAACAGCATGTAAATATTGATTTGACATGTAATTAGATAGGTACACAATTAGGTATGTCAGTCTAAGAAGAAAAATTACAATGTCCAGTAGGTAATAATTACGTAATTTCAATATCTATATAAGTAATAAAGTCAATTTCTATAGGAACAATTTTCATAATAATAAATTTTATTACATAATATAGTATTAGTTTTCATATATTTATGTATTTCAAAGCAATGAGTTTGCTTACACTATTATTAGTTACAGTATTATTAGTTTTCATGTTCATCATGTCTAAATATGTGGAAGTGGAAGTAGGTATGTTTCCTATCAGAAATTGCACGGGCGCGCGCGCGCCGTGCCTGGCGTAGGGTTGTACAAAAATTACAAAATAAATAAAAAGTGGATATTGATGAATAATATTTCCAGTACTGAAAATGAAGAAAACCTTCAGGCCGAGACTCCGAGCAACACTGCTACGCGCTGTATAGAGGTAAGTTGTTATACGTAATTCTTGTAGACTTGTTACATAAATAAACAAACTAGCTAGTGATGGGCGAAGACAAAATCTCAGTACCTACAGTTTTTTTTTGCAATATTTATTATTTTCATTGTGAGACAAACACATACTTCTCAATTACTTTCTCAAAAGAAAATTCACGTTCAAATCTCGTATTTTACCAAAATCAAGAATTTTTTTTGTAAAATATTATCTTTTACGCGACTGGTGTACTTAGTATACTTAGTATACATACATACATGTATGTATACTAAGTAATATATCTTTGTGGCACGATAAGTTCAAAATTATTGAACCGATTTTAATGTTTTTAGTATCATTAGAATTGTCTTCTAAGCCCGAGTGACATAGAATAAGTGACGCCATAAAAAACCAATACGTATAGCGTAAAGGAAATTTATAATTTCTGTTCATCACGAACATAATATTGTATGAATTCTTTTGCACTTTTATATTTGTCTTCGTCAGTTATGAATATAAATAAATAAACAATAAAAATGTTAAAACCCGACAGATTAAAAAATGAAAATGTGTAATAAAAATAAATAACAACACCATTGTAATATAGCGTATTTAGCAGTCAGGGCCTATTTCTAAAGAAATATTTAGCTAGTCAGGAATATCTTCGAGCCTGTGAGGATTTCAATGGGTCTCAACTGTTGAATTCGATTTATTACAATAGTGTTCTTATTTATTTTTATGTAACATAATTCAAGACCATAGACTTGTTTTCTTTTTACCTTTTGAGTTTTTATGCATATAGTCGGATTTATTAAATTTATGACGTGATAACGTCTTATAAATCGATGAACACCGGCAACACGCACAAAAAAGTGTCACATTATGTCACGCTAGGGTCAAGCGAGAGCGCAGTACAAGCGATGGAGAATAATATTATGACGTTATCCGATAAAATTATCGTCCTAAACCGACTTTACAAGCAACCAGTTTTTTATTATGTTTATTTATTCACTTTCATAATTGACGAAGACTGATAAAAACGTTTAAGATTTTGATCTAGTGTTCTGTGTTTCAAAGATGTATTCTAAGGGAGTTCTTAGCTATGTTTGAAGAAATTTGGCCCATACCTTTTGAATTATTTTTTATAATAAAAATCAAGCCATTATCTTTCTTTACAGGAACTAGTTATTGACAACCGTCAAGAGGGAAAGGTGGATGAAGTGGAAGTTGGGCGTAGAGTAGTGGATATTTCTTTTTTTTTTAAAGCTCTTCAGGCCATAGGGGACCACGGTCCAATGGATTGTAAGTTAAGTTACCTCAGTATAATAGGTGAAGTAAAAGTTGGTCTGGACTCAAAACTCATCATAAAATATAGTATGTGTAATATGAAATTTACTGTGTGTTTGGTTGAAAAGAAAGAAGATAGCATGGAAGTGAATCATCAAATTGTGTCTGGTATCATATCATCTGGTGGGAGCTACTCTCAGTTAAAAACATTAAGTGCCGCAGTAGCCCTACCAATCATGTCACCTTCATTGTACAATGAAATTAATAATACGGTTTACGATTGGTGGGAAAAGACAGCAGCACATTCCATGGCAGAAGCTGTCAAGGAAGAAGCGGAGTACGCAGTGTCTATAGGTAGTGTTGATAAAAATGGTACACCATTAATATCTGTTGCTGTTGACGGTTGTTGGAGCAAGAGATCTTATGGTAAGAATTTTTCCGCCTTATCCGGCGCAGCTGCGATAATTGGCATTAAAACTAATAAAGTATTGTTTTTTGGAGTTAAAAATAAATACTGCGTAGTCTGTGCACGAGCCGCAAAGAACAACAGTCAGCCCCCGGAACACCATTGTTTCAAGAATTATTCAGGATCATCTACCGGGATGGAATCGACCATAATAGTTGAGGGGTTTAAACGTTCCTTTGTTGATCACGGTGTAATTTATAATAAATTTGTAGCAGACGGCGATTCCAGTAGTTATAAAAAAATATTAGATTCGCGTCCGTACGATAATTTAATAGTAGAGAAAATTGAATGCAAAAATCATCTTTTACGAAACTACTGCAATAGCTTGGAGAAATTGTCGAAAGACACTAAGTATCCTTGCGAGTTGCGGAAATTCCTAAAAGAAAGGTATTTGCGTTTAAGAACGGGTGTAAAATGCGCGATTAAATATTGGGGGGATCAAAATCAGTCACTCGAAGAAAAAATAAAAAATCTTAGTGAAGATATTCTAAATGGTCCACAACACGTATTTGGTAATCACCAACATTGCAAGGAGTATTTTTGTAGACCTGACACTCGTCGAATAGAACCTGTTGGGTTACTTCCAGCAATTGTTGGATGCGGATTAATGGACGCGGTAGAAATTTTAAGTAAAAGACTGTCATATCATTCTAGAAGTTTAATTCATAATTGCACAAGTAATATAGTTGAAAGTTTTAACGGAGTAATTGCCAAATTAGTTGGGGGTAAGCGTGTAAATTATTCTTCCCGTGGTTCTTATGCGGGCCGATGCGCAGCTGCTGTTGTGTCTTTTAATACGGGATCGATTCATAGTAAAACTCATGAAGTCATATTTAAATCTAGTCCTAATCCTTCTCAAGGTCACGACGGGTATTGCTCGAGTCGTGGGTCGGATACGGCAGCTGGGACTGGAGGTGGCCTTGCACAAGTCCGAGGTTCTGTGTTTTCACAGACCTCGGAACGGTCCACCCGAAGGTTCCAGCATAAATGTGGGAGGCGTTAGCATCGGCATCAAGCCCTCGATGAAATACCTAGGGATCGTACTTGATAGCCGATGGAACTTCGGACCACATTTCCGAAGTTTGGTCCCCAAGGTGACGCAGGCATCGGTCGCGCTTTCGCGACTGATGCCCAACCTAAAGGGACCCAACGCCTCCTGCAGGAGACTGTACCTGGGGATCGTGCGGAGTATGGCCCTATACGGGGCTCCCGTATGGGCGGATAGGTTGGCGGTCAAGGGGAACGTGACTCTGTTAAACAGACCACTTAGAACCTTGGCCGTCAGAACCGTACGGGGGTACCGCACGATCTCCGGAGAGGCTGCATGTCTCCTAGCCGGGACCCCTCCATGGCGTCATTGTTCCAATGGCGCAAGGAGGCGCTGGAGCGGGACCACAGGCCTGCGTCTCGAGAAATCGAGGACCAGCGGTCCCAACTCCGCCAGGATCTCATGGAGTCATGGAGGGTGCGACTTGAGCAACCCAAGGGGGGTGCCATCTTCATCGCGGCGGTGAGACCGATCATGGATGATTGGCTGCAGAGGCAGCATGGTGACCTCACGTACCGTGCGACGCAGATGGTTGCCGGGCATGGATGCTTCGGTAGCTATCTGTTTCGCATGCATCGTGAGGTCACACCCCGGTGTCAACACTGCGAGGTTTCCGACGACGACACCGCACTCCACACGTTGGTGGAGTGCTCAGCGTGGGCGAGTCAGCGCCGGGACCTCGTAGTGGGTCTGGGCGTGGATACCCTCTCGCTGGGGACCATGCTTCAAGCCATGGTATCCAGCGGGAGTAGGTGGAACGCGGCCGTGTCCTTCTGCGAGCAAGTCATGCTCGCGAAGGAGGCGGCCGGGAGGGAGAGGGAGCGTACCCTCCCCGCCGAGTTCCGTAGTCGGCGGCCAGGCCGCCCCAGACTACGCGACTACGCCCAAGACTATCGTCCTCCATGATCGGGGCCTGAGGACGGCGGGATCGCCACCCACCGTCCTTACAGAAGCAGGCTAGAAGGGTTGCGTGCTGCGGGGCCTTTTGCCCCATAGCACGCAACCAGATTCACTCACTGACGCGGGATAAAACCCGACCCCAATGACGCGGGATTCTCGTCCCGACCAAACACCCGCAGAGACCACAGGGGTGGTCAAAGTCCGCCGGGCGCCACTGGACATACCCTCTGCTAGTAACCAGGGACGCCCGGCAACCGACGTTAGAGCGGCCGCGGCCTTGGGCCGCGGAATTTAAAAAAAAAAAAAAAAAAAAAAAAGTCCTAATCCTTTGATCGCGAAAGTGGAAAATAGTAATCGTAGAAACCGTTTAATTGCTAAACCTAAATTAAGATTGAAAAAAAGCCACAGCGCTGTATCGAAAGACGCTCACTATGGACCAAACTGCGAAAAACCTGATCTGAGTCCAGAATTATATGAGAAAGCCAAGTCATCTTTTTTAGTTGATTTAAAGTTGTCTTGTGCTGAAAGAGAGGAGCTTGAAAGGTCGACCCATTTGCAAAGAAGTAGTGCTGAGTGGATGAGTACAAGGAGAAAATTACTAACCTCATCATCGTTCGGGGAAGTTTGTAAAAAACGAGAGAGCACAAGTTGTGCTGCTCTTGTTTGTAAAATCGTTTATGGTAGTAATATCTCCAGTTTGCCTGCTGTACGGTACGGTATCGAAAACGAAGAAACTGCAATTAGACAGTTAGAAATTCAAGAGAATATTAGTATACAAGGTTGCGGTTTGTTCGTCGACGATCAATATGAATTTCTTGGTACTACACCAGATGGCATTTATGCAAACGGTTTAATTGAAATTAAGTGCCCACATTCTTTAGCTGGCATGACTCTTGATGAAGCAATGGCCAAACATACCTTTTGGGTTAAGGACAAGGCTTCCAAGGGTTATGTCATAAATAAAAATCATTACTGGTATTTCCAAATTCAGGGACAGCTACATATAACTAAAAGAAACGTTTGCATGCTTGGCATCTGGTTTGGTGCTACTGTACCTATGAAAGTTTATATTATAGAAAAGGACGACAAATTTTGGAAGGAGAAAATGGAGATGAAATTAGTTAGATTTTATTACGATTGCCTCCTTCCAGAATTAGTTGATCCTCGGCAGTCACGAAGCATGCCTATTCGTGACCCGCCCAATGTCATAGAGGCTATGAAAGAGAGGAAAGAAAGAGCTTTACGTGTTTTGAAAGAGAAGAACGTCTAATGATTTTGAAAGAGACTGAGGTAACTTAACTACCCAGCCGGTCGATTCACGTAAACACGCCAGTTCAAAAGTCGTTTTAACTTAGAAACTTAGAAATCGCCTTTTGGTTTTCTGTTTTTAACGCACTTACTTATCTAGTCTTGGATTGTCATAAATCTTTCAATAGCTCAATTTCTATACAATTCCTATACGATTTTGAAGAGTTACCTGGTGTAAACCCAAGGTCCGATCCTAATGAAATTAAAATGTGACCACACGGGATCACCAGCTTTTCATCAAAATCGGTTAAAAAAATACAGCGAATTGAGAATCTTCTTCTTTTTTTAAGTCGGTTAAAAAGTGTGCGAAGTGACATTTTTAAGTCACTACGCTACGGTTTTTATTACGTGAATCGGGCAGCTGGTAACATTTTCATTCTGATAGGTTTTGCAATAGCAATTGATTTTATCATCAAATTAGTAGAAATCAGAATTTGATCAGTAATCATTAAAATGAAAAAAACATTAGAAACTCTTAAACTCATATTTTGTTATTGTTTACTTTCGTTTAATTAAGTATATGAATAATTTATAAATATCATGTTTGTTTATAACTAATTTTTGTACAACCCTAGCACGCTTTTTAGGTGGCGACTCATATTTTGTTTACTTTTAATTATATGAACCATTTTTATACTTGTGTTTCATTTATTGACAATTTTTTGTACAACCCTAGAAGATTTTTTAGATTGCGAGGTGATCGTAAGCAAAAAGTATTTGAGTTTACGCAATAGGCACATTTCCTTGCGTAGATATAAACACTAGCGAGGAAAGGCGTGATGTTATTTCGACCGTACTTCCTACTGAATTTGCAATTATTTTATTGAATGAAAATTTTACGAAATAAGAATAAACTTTGGTAGTAAAATTACAAATAAATACATAGGTACTCGTAGTTGGAATTTTAGGTAAGTAGAATACAAAAAGGTCAGTCCCGACCTGCTCTTGATTGTTTATTATAAATAGAAAATCATAAAAATTGTGTCTCAAACTACTCTTATTTATTTATCTAGTAATTAGGATCATTTTATAACGAAAACTACTCTTGGAATATTTTACAAATAGGCAGTCGTTTATTTCCAATAATTCAACATTTTTGTTATGCTGTAAATATTCAACTTCAATAACAATAACTCAACGTGGAACGTTTGTCGCAAAACATTTTCAAAATCGCGCTCTCTGGGTCATTCACCCGCCCGTCGGATGATTCGGGCAACAATAGCGCTGCTGTCGCTCAAAATCGACTTTATCCGTGCGCGGTCTGGGCCCTTAAATAATTGTAAGTGATCAGAACATGTTAGTTATTAGTGTGAGCTACATACTTGCAGACCCCGAGCACGAGCAGCTTGTCGTGTCGCTGCGGCTGCCACCATGGCGGCGCGTCGGCCGAGCGCTCGCACAGCGCCAGGCGCGACTCCAGCGCGGGGTGCGGCGCCACCTCCTCGCGCAGCACACGCAGCAGGTCGATCCTGGAACAACGCCACTTGTGTCACACGCTCCACCTCCTATACTCTCCCCCTCCCAAACACTAACCACGTAATACCTACCTCTCGAGAGTGGCGATGGCTCTATCTTCACCGATGGGCTCAGCTTTTAAATCAGCTCTAGTAGGTAATTCCGCCTCACCGACAGATAGACCACATTGACGCTTGCACATCGCCATAAACGCTTTCAAGTAATCCGTTAAGGCATCATCGCTCTTGGAATCCAAACGAGCCAACGTTCTAAATCGGCTCCATCGAAGACTTTTGGTAGTGGGATCAAATTCCACTCCGTAAGATGCCACAGTACGCCGGAAAGCCTCCTCATCAGCACGAGTCCACCGCCACTGCGACACCTCGTCTCTAGCTAGCTGATCCATCCGCTCCCTTCGCTCCATCTTTAAAGCAAAGTATTTAATTAACTAGTAGACGATCACGACTTCGTCTGCGCAAGATTAGTTCTTCTAGTGTTACAACTGGACTTCTGAGATAAAGGTACAGTACGACTATATTCACTTTAGCGCTCGGAATGTCTTCATATGATTCTCGGAATTACGAAGTCCTAGAGTTGACACATGAACAAAAGTTTCCAATTACGCCATTAGATGTCATACTGATAACCGAAGAAGAGAAGCTGGATGTGTTAACAGAAGAAGATAACAGGAAATATGTGCGTAGTGAGTATCGTGATGTGTGTAGTGGTTGTTACCTTAGCGCGTTGTTGCATCTTGAGCTCCTCGCGCTTGTAGTTCCGCTGGTAGGCGGTGATGAGGCGGCGCAAGCGCGTGTTGAGGTCCTGCATGGAGGGCCACAGATGCGAGCTGGGCGGCGCGGCGTCGTCGTCGGCGCGCGGCGAGGCGGCCGGCGACGTGGCGCCCGCGCCGCTCGACACCTCGTCCGTGCAGTCCTCGTCGCCCAGCCCCAGTCCGCCCGCGCTGCGCTCCTCGCTCCTGCACATTACATTACGTGGTCACTACCGGTACTGAACGTGCGCGGGAGCGACACTACCGTGACAACACCCCTACTCACTTTATATCGGTGCATTCTGCATCGTCTGGTGGACCGAGTTTGTCTACGAAGCAGAGTTGAGGATCTGACCGCATTGCCAGGTAGTTCTCGTAGCCGTGAATGTAAGTCCCTGCTAACAAGGAGACGTCGCATTCGCTGTCCCACCACAGTCGCGGGGGTGTACTGTCGACGCCGCGCGGCACCCGCATACCCAAAGCGCTAAAAGAAGAGATGACAATACCAGTTAACACCTACTAAAAATGTATATTTTGATAATTATGTATGAAAGTTTAACATTATGACAATCCTTTAGCTATAATTTTAACTGAGTAAATGATAGTAGTTTATAAAAGTGTTGTATAAAAAGTCGTGTTAGAACACGAGTAGGTTCTAAAAAAACGAGTCTTGACGAGTTTCTTTATAGTATCCTACGAGTGTTCTAATACCCAGTTTTGTGCAGTTTTCACTACTTTATCTAATTTAGTAGATTTAAAACATTTTAGAACACCACTGTGACAAAAGTACGTACCTATGTGCCACCCAATTGCTTATATATAAACCTAAGTAAATGAAAATATAGTAGAAGATTTTGAACAACTCAGAATATTCGGCGGTGTAAAATATTGTTCAATTTCACATTCTCTATCTTTCAACACTTAAAACTGCCAAAATTCAACAAATAAAACTAAGGGCCGATTAGCACGCACGCATGTGCTACACGCGATATAGCTCCTTTCGTTTGAATTTAAAAAATAACTACTTAACAAATAGGTAATCATAACTTAAAAAAAGAACTACTTAACAAATAGGTAATCATAACTTAAAAAAAGAACTACTTAACAAATAGGTAATCATAACTTAAAAAAAGAACTACTTAACAAATAGGTAATCATAACTTAAAAAAAGAACTACTTAACAAATAGGTAATCATAACTTAAAAAAAGAACTACTTAAATAGGTAATCATAACTTAAAAAAAGAACTACTTAACAAATAGGTAATCATAACTTGTATGTACCAAAAAGTTTTTGGAAGTAGTTTAACACAATCCAAAGCAGGTCGAAAGTCTAGCCTTTTTTATTTTATACACTGTACTTACTTTAATGATTAAAAAGTTACTTTATGATAAAGTTTTGGAGAAAGTCTCATAGAAAATCTGTATCATAAAATAACTAACTTTTTAATGTTTTATAGTACTAAATTATAATCATACGCTTTTTATGTCAAATTTTGAAATCATCACTCGAACTTTTCGACATGATATTAGATAAAAATATAATAAACTTACCTGATAGATTTTACAATCTATGAAGTCGAACCTCATTTGAAACAACACTTTCTTCCTATGAGCCACTTACTATGTAACAATAAAATAAAAACTAATGTAACATAACACCTTACTCACCTGGCATGAAGTCCACTTTCTATTTGTGTTGCATAATCTCCAATTACCTCATGTTTTATGTAATACATCATTCGAACTCTTAATAATACCCTAAAATACAATTATACCAGATTTAAATATCAGTACAGTATCATTATAATACAATTTATTATATATTATTTATTTAAGTTATAGTATACATGTCTGTTATTTTCACCAGTAGATTGCATTATGTGTAAACAGACTGAAAAAATGTGTTTCATTTATTATTAACTAGCCGATTACCACGGATCCACCCGCCTGATTTAGATTTCTAGTTCCTAATTCCCACGGGATCAGATTACTAGGATAAAAGTAGCATATATGGCACTCAAGACACAATACTCAAATATTTAATAGTGAAAGAATTTTCAAAGCCGGTGCAATAGTTATGGTTTCCTTATTATAAAATATATTAGTATAAATAACTTACTTGTTGGCATGTCTAAATAAATGCTTTTTATAACTGTTTTCTAAATATATGTCACAGTCATATTTGTCTGTAGAACTCCAATGATTAATATCTTCCCACTTTTGAAGATCATTAGCTTTTGGCAAATCTTTAGGTTTATTTTTCTTTTTAGCATTCCTACCACGAGGTACAGGGTTATGCAATCCACTGTGATTTCTAGATATTGTAACTTCACCATTTTCACACGGTTCTATAAGGTCCCAAATAAAATTTCTAATCTTTTCATCACCTTTGTAATGTCGTAAACAATACAAAACCTGCAATATGCAAAACAAGTGATTACATTTTTTTCTAAAAAAATATTAGTTTCTCTACAAAAATACAGTTTCAGTTTAGTCTATTATTCCACTCAGTGAACGTCTCAAACGTCCTCAGTATTAGCATGGCAAATCATCATTAAAACATTAGATTTCCACGAATTTTCAAAAAATATATTAAACAATAATAATCAATTGTGATAGATCTTTTACATGTACAGTCGGAGTGTAACTGCTGCAGTTTATACATATACAGCTTACGACAAACAGATAGATCAACATTTGCGATTCACAAGTCGTAACACAGGTGTGGCTTTAAATTATCGGTTACTACATATCATATCATCAGTACTCACTATTATTCGAGCGCAATCTTCAATAACAGGAATCGTCCACCCTTTTCTAAACTGATTCTTGTCTACAATTTCTTCCCAACGTGCCCACCTGTAATGTCAAAGAAAGCTACGCTTATTTTACGTTCGTCAAAACTGTTTCGGTGTTGTAGTGTTTGAACGTACGAAAAGTCAAATACGAGTTACATAGTAGTTATCCAAGTACAAGATAATTTCTTTTTTTTTTATATTTAGGTCGACAAATTGACGCCACTCGCCTGATGGTAAGCTGAGGCGACGTCTGGCAATTGAGGGCGACTCTCACAGTACACAGGAATACTATAGAGAGTGGCCCTCAACTTGACGACCCTGTATTGTGCCTCTTCACGCTTCGCTTAAAGAGCCCAGGGTAATATGTTGGAGGAAACACGTGCGCAGGCAGGGCGTTCCAAGCCACCATCGTTCGGCAGAGAAACGATCGTTTAAAACGCTCGGTTCTCGCGAAGACGGTTTCCACGGTATGAGGGTGACATCTCTGCCCGGCACGCGTTGTTCGGGATCGGAAGGGAGAGGGTGGTGCGGTGTAAAGAATCGCTTTACCTTGTTCAGTATTCCTAGTTTCCGCGAAGCTAGCCCAATACATCTCTCAATGTATTTTGTGTTATTGAGCTCTCGACGAATGTCTATGCCAAGGATGTCTAGATTGTCCTTTCTATAGCCTTGTGGTTAAAGCATTTAGTCATGCATTTTGATGACCGAGGTCCATCCTCAGTCATCATATTACTGACGTACCTATATAATCATACTCCTAACACACGCACTTTTGGTATGGGTGCAGGAATAAAATGGAAGGCCAACGATAATTTTTATGTTTGTTTTCTTTTTTGAATAATTATGTATGTTACTGTCTAGTCTCTGCCTACCCCAATGGGAAAGAGGCGTGACCATATGTATGTATGTATGTATGTTACATATAATATTAACCCCTATTAAAACATATAACTTATGAACATGTAACACTTACCCAAATGTCAGTAGTCCTCGTTCTATCTTGAAACATTCTGATCTCGTCCAAGATCCATAAACCACTTCTTCGTCTACAGGAACACCTTCATGACGGGGTATATAGTCATCACTTGCATATTTCCTTCCTTTCTTACCTAGTTTATCCTTCTTCTTTTTACTCCTTAACCCAATCCCTGAAAGATAATGGCATAATTCAAATTGCAAATTTAAAAATATTTTTATGTTATACAGTTAAGTACAGTATGATTATTTCCACTAAGTGCTCGGCAGTAGATACATTGCTGCATATTCATAAAACCCTACTAGGATATTACAGTCTTAAAACAGTAATAAAAATCAGTTTACGAAAATAATTTTGCAAAAATATTGACCTATTAATAAGACAGTGTGGCTTGATATACTTATTACATCGCACTACTAAAAATACAAAATATGAAATTTGAACAAGGCAATTTATCTCTATAAAAGCGCTATTAACAATAAATAAATAAAATAAATAAATAAATATTTTTGGACATTCTCACACAGCGTCATCTCTAGCCCAAATTAAGCTAATATAAGCTTGTGTTATGGGGTCTAGACGACTGATAAACATACTTATATATTTCTAATACATACATATTATACATAGAAAATACCCAAACTCCGAAACCAACATTTGTGGATCACACAAATAATTTGTATCGACCCGGAATCGAACCTGGGACCTCAGGGGCGGCAGTCGCATACTCATACCACTGAGGCACCAAGACAGGTTAAGTACTAATTTCACCATCACTGTCTGAATTAGTATTGCTAATAAATTTGTCATTTAACACATCCATCCAGCTTCTCTTCTTTTTTAGAAATTCGTTTTCGCATTTAATGACGTGATTGCTAACTTTCGTCCATTTTTTTGACGTGGAGTGGTAGGTATTGTTTCGGGTTTCGACTCTGGGAGTCTAGAGTCCGATTCCGGGTCGAATCAAATATTTGTGTAACTCACAAATGTTTGTTTCGGAGTTAGGGTTTTTCTATGTATGTATAACATACATACTTTATAAATATATAAGTACGTTTTTCAGTTGTAGATCCCATAGCACAAGTTTATAGCTTAGTTTAGGCTAGATGTTGTGTGGGAATGTCCAAAACATTTATTTATTATTAAAAATTCGTCAACTCTAGGATTTTATATTATCATATTTTATGTGAAAAACGAACCTTTACGAATTAAACAGAGACATTCCGAGCACTAAAGTGGAATAATAAAAAGGAAAAAATATATAAATCAATTATTACCTTCTTCATCTTCATCAGAATCTGGGGTTACTTCCATATCAGACATTTCCATAGGACCTTCGTCGTGTCCATATCTTTTTATAACTGTGCGTTTTCGGGGCTCTGTTACTATTAAATCCTCATCTTCCTTTTTCTCTGTTGTATCAATTTCAGCTTTTTTAGCCCATTTATTCCAAAAGTCAGGATCTCTAATATCAATATCAGATCTTTGATCAGCTGCGGCAAAACTAGCCTTTGAAAATGTCGATCCTTTTTCAGACTCCATTTGTATAACTTGTGTTCGCCGAGCTAAGATCATTTCAATGTCTTCCTCACAAAATTTATCACCAGCATTATCTTCATCCATCACAGCCCCATATGCACCTTTTTTAAGTAAATCTTCGATCTCTTTTTTTGAAAGCTGCTTCACACCTGTTTCTTTTCCTTGCGTCGTATTCATACTTTGCAATATGGCTTTATCAAGACCCAGCTTCAAAGATGCCTTATCGAACATTTCCCTTTCATAAGAATTGCGACAGATTAATCTGTAAATTTTGACCATTTTTTGTTGGCCAATGCGATGACACCTAGCCTGCGCTTGTAAATCATTTTGTGGGTTCCAATCACTATCATAAATTATAACTGTATCTGCAGCTGTCAAATTTATGCCTAGGCCTCCGGCTTTTGTACACAGTAGAAACACAAATCTATCAGAGTCTGGTTTAGAAAATCTATCTATTGCTTCCTGCCTTAAATTACCTCTTATACGACCATCAATTCTCTCAAAGGGATATTTTTTATAAAGTAGATAATCCTCCAAAATATCCAAACATCTAACCATCTGACTAAATATTAAAACTCTATGACCACCAGCTTTTAGTTTGGGCAGTAATTTATCGACGAGTACCATTTTACCAGATGAATCAATTAGAGCTTTATAATACGCCTGTTTATCCTCTCCATTAGCTTGCTTATAATCAAATTGTATTTGATCTTCAGCACCATTTAATAAATAAGGGTGAATACAACACTTTCGAAGTTCCATCATAGTATTCATTAAATTCGGTATGTTGGCCGCCGAAGCAGTTCCTTTTTGTAAGAAACTGAAATTTCGCTCAAGTATTGCTCTATAATATTTCTTTTGTATATTGGTTAATTCAACTTCAATAATTGTTTCTTCTTTAGGAGCCAATGATTTTTCGACATCTTCTTTTAGCCGTCGTAACATCATAGGTTTTAGGAGTGCTTGTAATTTAAGTACTTCCGACTCCGTCTTTAGTTGGCCAAATTCGTTTAAAAAGGCGTCACTACTGGAAAATTGGGAAGGTTCTAGGAAATTAAGAAGAGAAAACAATTCATTCACATTATTTTGAAGTGGGGTTCCTGATAATAAAACCCTATGCTCTAAATGAAGCTGTCGCAATCCTTCTAATAACTTACAGTTCCGATTTTTAAGTCTATGCGCTTCATCAATGACACAAATACGCCAATTAAATGATTTTAATTCCTGAAAATCTGTCACTATCATTTCAAATGTTGTAATTAATACATTAAATTTTGTAATTTCTTTATTAGGTTCACCCTGTTCATTTTTGAAATAGAATTCATATTCTTGTAACATACTCTTGCTTTGTTGTGATCCATGATAGACAATAACATTCATTTCGGTCCATCCTTCAAATTCTCTCTGCCAGTTAGGTATCGTCGAGAGAGGCGCTATGATTAAGAAAGGTCCTCTAATGCCATATTCCCACACAGAATTCACAAATGTTAAACTTTGTATGGTTTTACCTAGCCCCATTTCATCGGCTAGTATGCAATTTCTATTATTATGCCACGAAAATAAAAGCCAATTTAATCCTTCGAGTTGATAAGGTCTCAATGTATTACCGCCTTTATACAAAGGAGATTCTTTTAATTGTACCCACTGATCAGCAGAGGGTCTTTTCTTAAACTTCCACTTCTCTTTAGGTGGGATGTCACTGAAAGTTTTATATTGTCTAATTTTATCTACATCAATATCCTCCTCTAATTCCCACGTACTATCCTCATACTGCAAACTTTTCCATTTTACTAAGTAATGTTTAACCACAGTATTGTTGGCAGGATCTTCATTTTCTGACATATCTAAAATCCTTTCGACTTCTACGTAATCTGGATTAAATGGTTCCTCATCTAATAATTCAAAAATATTCAATTGTTGTGCCTGTTTTTGTTTGAATCGTTTTATTTTAGAGAATATTCTTTTGTCTCCTTTATACAATTCTTCTTCAGTTTTCCATTCACAGTGTAGATATGAGAAGTTTCTATATTTTACGAAATATTCCTCAACATCTACCATGATAGGTTTTTTATTTTGAACTTCATTATTGTCTTTCTCAACTTCGGCGATTTTATTCGGTTTTTGAATCTCTGGGAAGGGCTCAACAGCCTTTAGTTCTTTTGGTGGTAAAGTTTCGTCTTTATTTATAACTCCATCACTAATGTCTTCTTTAATGTTATCATCTAATGGTTTCGATTCGCTATCATCATTAGTAGGTATTATGGTAGAACTCTCTTGCTCGATTTGCTTTGGTATACTTTCAGAAGGTAACGGTTCATGTTTTAATTCTCTTTTACCCATGCGACTCGCCAGTACATGATGAACTATCATAGCATCTTCTTCTGTCGTATTCACGTAGATGTAGTTGGGTTTTGGCAAACCTTCAGGTCGTATGATTTCTTTGGTGTCTAAGTCTTCGGCCTTTAGTTCCTTTTCAATTTTTGGAGTGGATATAGTGAACTCGTCATCAGATAAACGTAACATGACGTCATCAGTATATTTCTTCCGTTGCGTATTTCTAGCTGATCGTCTTTTTAAGCTGTCGTCTTCTGGTGGAGGAGACGGTGGTGGTGTAGACATCATATCATCCGGTTCACCATCGGAATCAGGGATTAAGCCTCCACGCTTTCGCCTTCTTCCACCAGCGACAGATTTCCTCAATGGCAGTTTTCTAGAACTACTTCCAGCAGATCCCCTTTTTTTAACTTTTCTCTTTTGACAAATTGAATCCCCATCTTCGTCATTTTCACCATGATCTCGTTTTGCTTCTGCTTCTTCCAGTAAATCTTTGATAGCTATCTTGGAAACTGGTATGTCATCGAAATCGGTAACATTTGATTCGTCTAAATTTAGATCTTGGGACGTTTTAGTTACATTCATTGTTTCCAGACTTAAAATATTTTGTGTCACTGATAAGTCACCTGATTTAGTATCTTTGTCAATATCTACCACTTCATAAGAAGTTGTAGTATCAGCTTGAAATTCAAATGGATCTTTTTTTGAACTTCTTTTTCTTTTTGGAGCATTTGGATCTTTAGGCTCACGTTTTTTCCGTTGTTTTACTGGTTTGTCTCCCGGTTCTTTAACTTTTGGTTCTTTAGGTGTTCGTGGTTTTCTTTCCTTATTTTTGCGTGGCCCTCTTGGTTTTCTAATCTTAACGCTATTCACATCTTCCACAGAAATAGCACTGCTGTCTAAATTGGTAATTTCTTCACTCAGGTCTAAATCCAGTTCAGAGTTATTTGGAATACCTGTTCCAGCTGTAACACAGTCTTCAGATACTGGTAGTTGGTCTAAAGGTTGTGGTGCGGATATATTTTTTTCTTTTCTTGCCCTAGGTTTTCTTGGTTTTGGTGGTCCTTTACCACGTCCACGACCTGTAGTACTAGTAACTTGAGGACTTTCTACCATTTTTGCTCCATACAAGGGATTTTGTAGAGAACAATTAGGCCCTCCATTGCATTTATCATTCGATTCATGTTGTTTTATTAGACCTAATCGTTCTTGTAAGCATCTAACTTTTTCTTGATTTTCGTTACATGGTGGCAGACAATAAATTTCTTGTATTTGTTGTTGAAGAGCCATTCGCTCTTGATGATGAGATGTGGGATACATAGCAGGTAAATTGGGATGCGGTGGCATCGGATTAGGCCCCATCATCATTAATGTGGGATTTACATTATGAGGCATATTTGGTGGGGTCTGATTTGGTGGTATGCTTGTATGTACACTTACGGGATGGCCTAGGGTAACATTTGACATATTAGGTGGCACACTTTGAACAGGACTGGCAACATTAGGTATATTTGGCTGTGCATTGCCTTGCATCGTAGGTGGGATTTGTGGTAGAATAGTTTGGGAATTATGAATCGACATTGTAGATGATACAGGATTCGTTAAGTTCTGATGTTGCATTGTAAGACTAGGTTGTATGTTGGCTGGTACATTGGAGACTGTTGTAACAGGTGTCAGACCAGTTTGGAAACTAGACAATACTCCATGAGTTGCATTTGTATGGACTGAAGATGGGATACTCGTTGATAGATTGGGTGGAACCACTTGTGGTATATTGGATAAATTTGTAGTAATATTTTGCATGCTTGCTGCTTGATAAACTGGAGCTCTACCAATATTTATGTTTGCTAAAGTCTCATATTGACTTGTACTGGCATTACCTATTAATGGTAGTATATGCAATGGCTGTGGTGTTCGGATTTGAGAAGGATCTCCACTTACAGCAATCGTATTTGTAACAACAGCTGGGGGCATTTGTGTAGTTTGTCCTACTGGTATATCTAATACGTTTTTATTTTCAAGACTTTTTTCTTCTGAAACTTTTTGTTCTAAATAAGGTTTTTGTATGTTACTTTCATTTTTGTCATCATCTTTTTGTGACACAATATCTATATGATTTTCTGAAACTAGACCTCCACCAGACAAGTTATCTAGTTTATCTGAGGGTTCTGCTGAAGCAGTTTTGTGTTTAAGTTGCTCCAGTGCATTATTATTTGAAGCATTAATGGTCATTGTATCTTTGAGAATGCTGCTAGAATTCGATTGAGATACAAAAGTATGAGGTATATTTTCAGCAGGTCTGTTGCTTTCCATTTCAACAGTCTCTAGAGATTTAATGTCTGCATTAGTAACAGTTACACTTTTAGCTATTTCCGACTTATTCGATTGTGATGCTTGAATAGGTTCTATGGACTTAGAGGACTGCTCACTATTTTCAGATTGCGTCACCGTGCTTAGTGGAATGACTTTATTTTGATTCCATTGTGATGGAGTGGAGATCACGTGTGGTACAGCGGGTGAAGCAGGATTGCGTTGATAAGGATACTCTGAACCGGCAGGTAACACCATTTGTTCCAGTGCTTGAAGGGTATTCTGAGAAGCAAATGGGACAGGCGCCGCAGAAGTTCCCGTAGAAGCAGAATTCCGGGCGCCGTGTGGTGAGGAACTAGGACCCTTAACAGGAGACATAACAGGGCGAGGGGATGACTGTGCTTGAGCCTGCTGCCGCGGAGAAATTTGCGCGCGTGGAGACATCTGAGGTGAAAGTTGGGGGAATGGCGGCCTATATTGCGGACTCCCTGTTTCAATACTTGTTTTCACATTGCCATACTGATTTGTAACATTTACATCTAATGGATGCTGTATTTGATGCGATTGATAATTCATTGAAACTGAATGATGAGGCGGAGCAAAAGGCATCTGTGATGGAACTGAATGTGACGATGCTACTGCAGATGGAGGCACTGGTGATTGCCGGGGAACATGGTGCAATGGTGGAGCTCCTGGATGATGAAGGTGCACATTAGGATGGCTCTGAATCCCAGACCCCATACCACCAGTATGCCCCGCCATAGTTTGGTGAGTCTGATGTTGTGGTATTGGTCCATGAGTTTGTTGGCCATGTGATATTCCATACTGGTGTGGATTTACATCTAACTGTTGATGATATGTAGGATGTTGACTGATTCTGGATGCCACTGGTGGATGCATCTGTGTATAGTTTGGATAGTTCTGTAATAGTTAAAGAAATCTATAATGTAGCGAACTTTCTATTTATTATATTATTTTATATTTGATTTTAAAAATATATATTAATATAATGTGTTTACCTGTTGTTGTCCATAAAGTTGTTGTGATGATGGCTGTGTAAAGTGGGGCTGTCTAGGTAGATAAGTTCCATTCTGTGATTGTAATCCTCCTAGTGTAGATCCCTATAAATACAAAATTAAATCTTTTAATAAGGTGTGCGAGGATTTAAAAACATCCTATATCCACTCAAATCATTTGACTCCATTGGAAGCTTATATCTATCTGTTGCTGACGGTACACGGCGCAAGTAGGATAGCGGCTCACATCCGTGAGCTATATGCTTAAAAAATTAATATTAGGAATATACAGGGTTTTTTTAAAAGCATCTCAGACCTTTAAGGTACCGTTTCAGAAGGTCATATGTAGCAAGTTTTGTTTTACGAGTTTGCAATATTTCGAATTTTATTTTTGCATACAAAAATTAATAAATCGACATTGGCACAACTCGGGTGCTATGGAGCCCTATCAACATCCCAAGTCATCTTCGCGTGCACGGGACAGACGCACGAGACTTTGACACGAATATTGAGTAGAGCCTGGAAACAGCAATGGACTCGCCGCCTATTACGTACGTCTGGCGAAATGTGGACGTAATGTAATGGGGATAAAGATGTGCTTTGTGTATGTGTGTAAACACGCGTAATTAATGTTGTCGGCTTGAAGTTGTATGTCGGCTATGGTGGAGGGTCCGCGAATGCTTAAATGAAACAGAGTTAAGAAGTACTACAGGTGCAATACAAAATATGAAATGGCTTTTTTGGTATTACTATAACGTTACATAAAAAGTGTGATACACATAGGTGTTCGGTAATATGTCAGGATTTCGCCCACGGAAAGTCTTACATACTTTTAAAATAACCCTGTATAAATACTAGAAAGAAACATAAATTAGTTATCACTTACAAAAGGTGTAAAGAACTTGGCAGGACTTGATGTACTCGTATTTAACAAAATTCCTCTAGATATTACTAGGGGTAACTCCCATTGAATAAATTAAAAGTAACAATTTGTGGTGTGGCAAAAACGAAAGACAACAATATTAAACCATTGATGATTAATTGAATGATCATAACTTATGATCGAAAGAAATAATAGATTGAAAGATTTTACACAGACCCAGTAACACAGTACAAATTATGGTAGATAGGTTCTATGTTCTATATTTATAGCCCCATTAAAATTATAGCAGTAATTAAAAACTAGTAGTGTATGTATTTATATAAATATGTAATATGCACTGTTCTATGTGAAATAGAAACCCTTTGATGCTTACCCAGTTAATCTTTGTTAAGAAACTTACTTGTTGAGGTTGATATTGATGCATTTTTTGTTGGTGTTCATAACTATGTCGGTAGCTCGGCGTTATAGGTGAATATCTGCTGGCGTTTGGAGGCCCAGTCCATACACCCATTTCGCTAATACCTAAAAATATTATAAATTAAAATTATTCTTGAGTGAAAATTTGTAGTTTGATTTTTTTTTATTTAATACTTCTATTTCATCTTACAGTACCTGGCTGATCAGATAATGCATACATTGGCTCTGGACCAGGGTGATATCCTGGATATGCATGAGAAGGATGCACATGATGTGATGGATGTAACGGAGCATGTGGAGGCTGCGGAAGACGGGGACGCGGCGGGTAACTGCCATATTCATGATACTCTGGGGCTGGAGGGCCTGCGCTGGGATTGGGTACCGGTTGAGCACTGTTATTTAAGGCGCCAGGACCCCCGAAGGAAGTTAGTTTTTGAATACTTCCTTCTTGTGGTACATTGCTTTGACTGTAAGGTTGTCTGTAACTAAAAATTTATAATACACAAAATCTTTTCGTAAAGTTTTATGTATGATTTACATTAGTGTGACAATAATCTAGTTTGTGAAGGTGTCATTTTCTTGATAGATAAAATGGATGATGAAAAGTAGTTTTAACAGTCTCCTAGCTGGACGCCGTCTACACGCAGATATAATATTGTGTATTCATACATACAATCACAATTTAGCAGGTAATACCTTATTAATTAATATGTACATGTATTTAAAATAAACTATGATTTCACTTAAATTAGTTACCTATTTTCTGTGGCATCTTTATTATCTCCAGTTACCCCTGGGGCCGTCCCCCCTGCAAAACTATCTGATCCACCAAGATCAGTGAGTCCTTCCAACATACCGCTGCCATCATCAAATAAATTGTATGAGTCCATCACTCTATTACGAGTGAATTATAGTTAATCCTTCTTCAACTAACAAATGAAGATTTTGTACACCCATCTTACTCTGCAATATTAAATATAATGAATATGTTACAGTTACAAGAAGAAATGTTTAAGCTGTTGTTAATCTTTACAAGAACGAAAACAATCAACATAATTTTAGCTGTATGCATATTCATACATTCCTTATACTTAAAAATTAAGTACCGAAATTCAATAAATTCTGGTCGTGTAGTTCATTTCAATCTTGCTCAATTATCTTGGAAACTAGCAACTGGAATCTTAATATGTCCAACTGATGGGCCGGGCTTGCACAACCAAGGGGAAAAGCTATACGCTTATGACATTAAGATTAACATAGAGCGCTACAACTTTTCCCGTTTAGTTATACAGCATCTTCCGTTGTAGATGAAGATCGTGACGATTTACATGTTCACTGTAGTACTCAATCTTATGTAATACTCAACTTTATGTGTTTAGAGTGAGATCTAATGTATTGTCTTGTCATGATTGACACAATCGCCCATTGGATTAAAATTAACCGGTTGTCCACTCCTGGCCTAAGCAAAACTCATTATATTAGTAAACTAGCTGAAGCATGCAACTCCGGCCAGGTAGAACTGTTTTCTCATTCAGAACCTATTCTTGGGATATAATGCATTATATTATTCTCTGTTTTGAAACTATCAATGTCATTAACAATTTTCCTTTTTTATTGTATGGCCAGTCTGTAAAACATTACCGAATGCACAATATATCAAAATGCTCAAGAATTTTATAATATGTCCAGATAGAAATCACAAGTTTACTATGAAAAATATGTGTGTATAGATAATATGTCATAACATTTTGACAGTTACTATTTACAGTAAAATTAAACCAGTAGAAATCTATCTGATTGACTAATAAAACTAAAAAATACTTTTATTTTCATTAATTTCCTTAAGACAATATCTAATAGCTGAATAAAAAAATAGTTTCTTGCTGTGTGCTACATAATAATAACTGTTTTAGTTGTATTTAGGCACTATACCATGAAAGATTATGTTGCGGATGTACAGTATATTTCATTCAATTACTTCTACAAGTGGAGTCTTAACTCAAATAATCCATCATTTACATACCTAATTCATGTGCATTTAATACATAAATTTTGCAGAACCTAACTATGAAGCATGTAAGGTTTTTACTTTTACTTAACCTAATAATATTTATTTTCTACATGCAATATTTATTTCAACAATCTTTAAACCTCCAGGTACAGGATGTGAGACCATGCAGAATATTTTAATGGAGAGTAATAACTAAATATGTTGGCTGTGATAAAAGACTATTCAAAATGTGTAATAATAAGTGAATTCCTAAATAAATTTACTATAAGTAATCAATCACTTGACTTGATAGTGAAATCAGTAAGAGGCATAGGTAGGTACCTACCTACCAAAAAATTGGTTAAGCTCACTGAGGTCAAGTTTAGTAGGACACATCTAACTATGAACTTCAGTATTTAAGCATTTACAGCTATATTCTTAACTAATTTGACCAAAATAACAACAGATTATTCGGCTTCAGCCATCTTTTCAATGTATCAATCAATTTCATTATAGGTATTTGCATAATAAGTTTGTAGTTTAGGACAATTACAATTCAACAATTCAATAAACAGCTTAACACTGACAATAAAGTAAAGATAATTTAATTATTAGGCAAAATTTTATATAGGTAGCTCTCAGCGTCGCATAATTTCGACCGCACACCGAGACAAAGTTAACGATGGAGAATACTAACAATACACTTACCTAATTTAATCATTAATACCGCAACTAGCAGGATCATGAATTTATTTGCGATTATAAGTTTACATTACCATTGGATACGTGTAAGTGGTAAAAGTAGATTCTCACTTTTATGTAAACGCCACACAACAAGTAGTTCACAAAATGGATACCATTTTCCGAAGAAGATGTAGGTCCATCAAATTTATCAATGAAATATAGCCACAATCAAAGGAATACTTATCAGTAGTTAAAGATTTTAAACTGCCACTACCGTGTTATTGCGATTCAATGCCCAATACAGCGTAATATTTCACATCGCTAACTAGTTACATGAAACGCCACTTGCCCACTTGGCTACCGTCCATTTTGTTTCCAAAACTACTTTTTTAATCAGTGTTGCCGCTCCATAAGGAGAATAAAAAAAGTTGAAAAAGATGATCTTCACTACAACATGTCTATAATATTGTGTAGTAGCGAACGCCCGTGGCTTTGTCCGCGTTAAAAGTTTTCACGTTCCCAATTCCACCGGAAACACATTTCTGGGGAACATAAGTACTCGTGTCTCCTTCCTTAAAACCAGTGTTACCAGTGAAAGTCTCGTTGAAATCGGTCTAGCCGTTACAGAGATTAGTCGAACAGACAGACAAAAAAAATGGATTACGTTTTTTGATGTAAGTAGTAGTAAGTACGAGTACCATACTTAAATGACTGCTTCGGTGGCGTGGTCGGTGGTGCATCCGCTTTCGAAACCGAAGTCTCGGGTTTTATTCCAAAACGGGACAACTTTGTGTGATATGACACATACATTTGTGCCGAAGTCTGGGTGTTTCCTATGTATAATATGTATGTATTTACAAAAAAAATGTACATAAGTATCTTTATCAGTTTATCTAGTACTTCTTACTCGTATCACAAGCTCTCCATAGTTTGAGACTAGATGGCGTTGTGCGAATTGTCCTAACATATTTATATATTACTATTTATGTAATTTGCATTATATTTTCATATACATTTAGTGAAATTATTAACTCGTCAATTTCTATTCTATTTATCTTTACGCATATAATTATATGGTTCAGGGGCTGTGTCCAAGATTTACCAAGATTTTTGGAATCCAAGCCAATGTACCTAACCTGCAAGTTGTGCACCTGCTGATCAACGGAGACGCCCTGGCTTATATAAAAGTTCCCAGTGAAAGGCAATAGGATAGGCCCCTTTATTTTAAGGCTGCGGGCTGAGACTGCGGTCGTGTCTACGTCCATTGCATTGCCAGGCGCTTTAGGTGCGTACTCGGAAGTATTCCCAGTGGCACCCGGCGGGCGGTGGTAGGATAGGCCACCCTAAACAACTAATAAGTATACAGGATGTATGGTACATCGTTTGCCAGAAGAGCAAAGTAAACATAGCATTGTAACTAATAAGGTTTTTAACTACATAGTAATCTATATAAATAAAAATGAATCGCCGTTCGTTTGTCCGCTGAAACTCGATAACGGCTAGACCGATATTCCTAATATTGGTCTTAAATGAATTGTAGAAATTCAGTAAAGGTTTTTTTCAGGTGGGACGAATTTCGCCGGGACGGGACAGCTAGTAAAAAATAGAAATAGGATTGAAAAACTTTATCTTAGTTAGTAAAAGACACATGGGAATACATTGCCTATATTTACTCTACTTGGTATGATTCATGCACGGGTGTTCACGGGTGATTCATTATTTGTTCCATTCTAAAAATGTAAAAACATGTGTAAAAATAGTAGTTCATGAAACTATTTCATAAAGATTTTTTATAGTATCCTACGAGTGTGCTAATACATAGTTATGTGTCATATTTATACTACTTTATTTAATTTCATCCGTTTAGGCATTTTGAGAAACACAAACTTGAAGTTAATATGGCGGCAAAACACAACAAGGCGGTATAGCCGACAGACCGCCTGTTATTGCGAGTAGACTACTATAAAAATTTAAAAGTTACTTTATGATACAGATTTGATTCAGATGTAGGTACTTGAAATACATGTACATCTACTAGTTCGACGAGTGACTAGGATGAGGATAGGGTCTACTCAACATCAACAAACTATTAAAATTTTATGAATAGTCGGACGTTTAATAATAATTCATCAACTGCACAACAACAATGTAAATAAAACCAAAAATTGCCAACAATGAATTGAAGGTCATAATGTTTACCAATAGTTTTGTGAACAGTAACCTTGTGTGCACAGGGAGTATTAGTATTGTCATGTGCCCTCAGTGCTCAGCAATAAGCTTAACATTAAATACATTATTTGGGCTATTTGTGCCCAGTTCCCACCAATAAAAAATGGTTTTAAATTAAGGAACACTTTTACAAACTTTTGAGGAGATCAAGAATAAAATGTTACCACGAGCCTGGAAATCTCTAATCAAAAAACCTCTCAAACTAAGGAACATTTGTGAAAAGGTTTGTGGGTATTGGATAAAAATGTGTGTAGTGGGCTCTAGAACATTGAAACTTATTGATTAGATAGGAAGATTACGATTAGATTAAAAGTACAACACATAGGCTATATAACATCACAACAGAATTAATAGGAGCGGACCAGCATTCCATGTAGACTATAGCTTGTTGGACATTAATAACCACAATCTCTCAGAAATGGTAATTCCTAGGAAAAAAGTTGTAGGGTAATTTTGTAGATTATTTTATTATCTACAATTTAGTTGTAAACAATTTTTTGATATAATTCACTGTTAACGAGATAAATCCAAATATACAGAAAATTTTCAACTTTAACCTTGAATAACTTTTCAGCACAAGTTGGATTGCAAAAGATAGCAAAAGTTCCCATCAGGAACTTTTAATATTTGATTTATAATGGGGTACTTAAGACCTGCACCAATTTGCTACTCTATACAAATGCAATCTTACAATTTTAATATAATATTAATATATATATATATATATATATATATATTTTGTTTCGAACATTTTAACTGGATTACTTTGTTAGCTACCTGACTTGATTTTTTTTAAGAAATAGTTGTAATAGGACTCTGTAAAATAAAGCAACTTACGAAAACTGAGCTTGCTGTAAATCAATAAGTTTCAATGTTCTAGGGCCCACATACTATGTAGCCTCTAACCCGGAACACAATACAAAAAACGGAATACAAAGCGAAATTGTGTAGTCTCAAAGTTTAGACACTTAGCTTGTCAATTAGTTACATCTTTGGCATTATTTACATTGTATTTCAGTAGATAGTATAATCCGCCGGGTGCCACTGGAAATACCCTCTGTGAACCAGAAACGTCCGGCAACGGACGTAAAAGCGGCTGCGGAATAAGAAAAATGTTGTTAGTACAATGTCTAATCCTTAGTTTTTAAATAGGGTATAATGTTTTAAAACCTAGACACTAATTTGCTGATATTGTGAAATTTTAATATTAGGCACAAAATTTTTGCATCAACATACTTAAAATATCTAGGAGCATTGGACAAATAAAAAAACCACATGGTTGTACATACATATTAGAATAAAATAGCCTTTCAGTAAATACAGGCATACTGATATTTGGAATGAAGTCTTATTAAGAAACAAAGTTTTACGGTTACTTAATAAATTGACATATTATTTATTATTATCATCTCATCATTCAACTATGGTCATAATTATTAAACTTGAGACAAAATATTCTTTAAGTACCTATAACAAACCTATTGCATTACACATTTTAATGCACTAGCACATAGATTTCATGACATTTTACTGTTGCATTTCTACACATATACATAAAAATTGATAAGTCCTCTTAATTAAACACATTAATTTTGTATATGTTAATAAATATCTAAACATCGTCAACAGTGGGTAACCAAAATGCCATATTGGTGCAAGCTGACACCAGCATCATAAACTTGGGATTAAATTGAACACATTGTATAGGTGCAGGATGATCACCATTTAAAACACACACTTTGTAACCAGTGTCAGCATTCCAGACATGGACTCTGCCATCAGTCGAGCCGCTAAATATGTATTGGGAATCAGGACTGAATGAGGCTTCTATTGGTATGCCTTTATTGTTAAGATGTCCTGTAAATGTCTGCAAGGGAGTGCCATGATATGCATCTACTAGACGTATTATTGACCCATTCGTACTGATTAACATTGTTTTGCCATCACGAGAAAATTTCAATCCAGTCCAGTCACATTCTTTTTCTTGATTTAATTTAAAAGTCACAAAGGGTCCTTTATCAAATGATCGCAAGTCATACAATTTAATACTTTCAGAATTAACTCCAGCAGCAAATATGAGACCTTCAGGATCGTATGCTGCGACAGGTCTTCCAGATAAGTGCATCAAGCCTTGACAGTTAGGCGAACGCAAGTCCCACAGTCTTAACGTTTTGTCTAACGATCCTGACAGAAAGGTATCCTCGACTGGTGATAGACATAGGGTTACTACCTTTTTTGTGTGTCCAGGGAAGTATCGGATGTACTTGTTGTCATGAAGCGATAAGTATCTTATAGTGTCGTCAACTTTAGTCGAACTGTGAATGGCCGTGTTTTTAGCATGAGTAAAATGAATTAAATCAACACCATATTTTTTACTATTGACCGTAGTCATTTGTGTGCCCTTTTCACAATCGTATATAACAATTTGATCATCTTCACTGCAAGATATTAACATTTCACCGGTCGGTGCAAAATCAATACTGTTTATTTTATCTGTGTTTTCTCGAAACACCTTGGCCACTTTAAAACTTCGAACAACTTGGTCTACTAATTTAATCATTTTAAAAGAAATTTTCTTCTTGCCGTTCAGATGAAAAACAATCAGTTTATTTGAGGTCGACTTGATATCATCCCAAAGAATACATTCGCATTTACCGTACGCTACGACGTTTCACGCTTGGAAATAAACATAAAATAAATGTATTGCAAAGTAAAATGAAAACGCATGGGTTTACTGCTTTTCGTGTTTCATTTAATTTCGCCTTTTGCCTTGTGCAATGAGTGCGCCGTGCGTTCAAAGAGAATACAATACTATGCGTGCGTTTACTTTACTTTGGGTTTGGGACTTGGGACCAGTTTTTTATTTTATATTATGGCTTGGTTTCCATACCTTTTGAGGGCCACGCCACATATCATAACTTAAGCAATTTACACATGGACAGAAGTCATAGGGCAGAAATCTCATTGGCAAATTCCTAAATCTACCAATGAGATTTTTGTGCTACTGAACGGGCTTTCATTGGCTGATTTGAGAATGAGACTTCGCAAGTCTACTGTCTATGCGCGTACCTCCGCGTAGTGTGAACAGAGATATAACCTCGGACAGGAAAGCGCTGTTCACATCTTTCGGACATATATACGTCAAATGTCAAAGCTGTCAATATAGTCGCTCCGTATTTATTTACATATAATGTAATACCGTTCCTACACAAGTAAAATATATCAAAATGTTGACTTTATAGCCTAATTCAGTGATAGAAGTGTTATCAATTATATTAAAGTACTAATTACCGAATCCATTACAATTGATATGTGCAAAAGAAAGTGTAACAATATACGAAACCATAGTAACGGTTCCATGGTAACACGCCGCTGTTATGTGAGCACATTGTTTGAACAAGTCTATATGACATTGTTGGATGGAAACTTTGAAAATTGATAATTTGAAATTTCTATAATTTCATTCCTTTATATATAATCTTTGATTATATATAAAGGAATGAAAATGAATCAAGCTTTGCAAGCAAGCAGTACCCTTTGAAAATGTTCGATTTTTTTTTAAATACTAGCCCTTAACAATTATTTTCCTATAATAAGAGCATTTATACAAAAATACTTGTATTTCACGAGTTTTCAACGTTTGTTTCTAAAGAAACTACTATATTTAGCTAGTAATCCTTAGCGTATATGAGTAATATGTTTCCTTGTCAAAAAAATGTTCAAAGAAAAATAAAAAAAATATTATTAGTTTGTGAATAAAAACAGTTCTTACGCACATGATTTCGAAATTCTATGAAACATGCTCACTTTGCCATTCGATAAGTACAAAACTAATTGATGTTCAGAAGAACGAAAGGTGATTTTATGACCTTCATATTGTCTTTTAAGAAGTCTTCAAAAAAAAAACTTACCAAAGTAGAGTACAATTATAACGCAATATGTGGTCCAAAAGTACCAAAGTCATTAGTGCGAGCTATACAGTTGGTCACTATTTGTACCACACAGCATCCGAGATGTGTGCGTATTACGTCTCTGTGTGCGTGATATAAAACCCTATTTGCGATGCGAACTATTGGAATTTGTATAAACGGTCTTAACTTTTTTGTAATTTTTATTATAATAATTAATTTAATATTTTATTTAAGTGTCCCTTTTCCTCGAGCCGTATGCATGTCTGTGAATTATGTTCACGATCTTTTAATAGCACAAAAGGACTTCATGTAACATCAATCACGTATTCATCACGCTCGTATCATTAATTCACCTCCATGTAGCCAAAACCTCGACCCCCTGACTTTCAACAACTCACCACTATCCCCCCATACCCCTACACTCACACCTTAGCCAACTGAAACATTCAACTAGCATCGTAAAACGTATACCCCGGGGTGCCCGATCGTGCGTAGCCTCGGCCCTAGCAGATACAATTCGAAAATGTACTCGCGACAACAACCCCGCTTCTTGGCATGATCTCCTGATATTCGCTTACAGAACCCTACACGCCACCCCCGAAACTAAAACCTCACCCTCCCAACAAATTAAAAATAACACTGCCCCTAACACTCAATTACCCCCAGTGGCACACCCAAGGCCACTGCATAGCAAACCTAAAGACTTGTTCTCTAAAGTTGAAGAGAAAGTGCAAGACGGAGACCTAAAGGGCGCCGCTTGGCTGCTTTTTTCAAATGACACCATAGCACCTGATACACCGGAGATCGCCTTAGCATTACAATCGAAACACCCCCCAGGCCCTACCTGCCCACCTTTTGAGAACCCACCATCTGAGGTTGCAACATGCCTTGCCTCCACGCCAAAGAAGAAGATGTTATTGCTGCCATTGCTTCTTTCCCTATAGGTTCGGCGTCTGGACTGGATGGCATCTCCCCCCAGCACCTCAAAGACCTCACCAGCCACTGTGTGGGCGCAGGTGGCGACCACGTCATCTTGGCCCTAACCGGACTAGTCAACATTATGTTGGAGGGGGCTGTGTGCCAGGAAGTGACGCCTATCATTTACGGAGCAAATTTAATAGCTTTAATTAAAAAAGATGGTGGCGTACGACCGATCGCTGTAGGGCTCACTCTGCGGCGATTGGCTGCCAAAATTTGTGTTCGGCTAACACGGTCAAAATTTCAGTCCCTTTTCAACGCAAAGGTACATTCCGTACGCACCTTTGCTCAAGATGATCAATGTGAAGTGATCCTTAAGTTAGACATAAAAAATGCTTTTAATTCGGTCAACAGGGACACCCTCCTGAATGAAATTAAATTATACGTTCCGGAGATCTACAATTTTATGTTACAGTGTTATCACTGTCCGTCTAAATTATTACACAAAAATAATGAAATTATTTCGGCTGTGGGATGTCAGCAGGGTGATCCCCTTGGTCCAGCAATCTTCAGTTTGGCCATTAACTCGATAATTTACGAAGTAAATTCTAAGTTGAATGTCTGGTACCTAGATGACGGTACCATAGCCGGGGATGCTCAGACTGTTCTAACTGACTTATTACAAAATCTTGACCTCATTGGCTTACATTTAAATTTCGCTCCGTCGCTGTATATCATATTCTCAAAAGACCACATTCGTAAAACATCACATTCGTAAAACACGATAATCGCAAAACATCATATACTCATAATATCATATTCTGAAAACATCATAATCTTCTAAGACCATATTCGCAAAACAACATTCTTGTGTAGTAAAGTTCGGTCTCTGATGTTTTATTTTTTTTATTAAATACGAAATTGGTAAGAAAATAAAAATTAAATTATTCTTAACATAACATAGCATCACCCCTTTTTCCCGAAGGGGTAGGCAGAGGTGTGCAAACACACCCACATCTCGCCAGCTATGTTAGGTCCCATGTACTAGGGGGCGAGCCTATTGCCATTTACCGGGCACAAGTTCCAGCATCTGGGATAATTATCTGGGTAAAATTCTAAAGAGAATTATACATTATCCACCAGACCCGGGAATTGAATTCTTAAACAAAACAAAAAAATTCATATCCCGATAAATCATTTCTTAGTAAGTATTTATTTCTTGATTATGTACTAATTGCACATAAGCGTTTCAAACACACTTGAATGCATATTGTTTTATTTACACAATCATTGACTATACTTTAATTTTTTTTCAATTATTTTTCTATTTCGTTTTACATCAGTACAATGTAAATAATTTCTTTTTAATTTAAAAAAAAAACAATGTTTTTGAAGACGAGTGTACTTTTGCACCTTTTTTGAAAATATAATGTTTAGAGAATGTTGTGTTTTGCGAATATGGTCTTATAGTACTAGATCCCACTGCAGAATATTGCGCTCATCGAGTATTTGCTAAAAACTAAATTTTTACTCATATTTACGATTAGGAGAATATATACCTACTAGGTTGCCTATAAAAATGTGGCCGCTAGTAATTTTAATTAAATTATTGTTAATTGATTTTGGGGACAAAATTTCGCTCACTTGTTTTTTAAACAAAATATCGTCCACTTCATGGCAATATATATTGACTCTGAAAAATCACGGTTGCCGTTGAGCACTTGACCGTACCTCTTCGCAGCCAGGTGTAAACAGGTATGATTTTGATGCATTTATGCAAAGACATTATAATACAATGGACATAGGATCTAGAACAAATCGCAAGAAAATAATGTCCCGAGTCGACCTATACATTATACATAGGCATACATAGATATAAACTAATTTCATTTTAAAATTTAAACCTTGATTCAACGGAATAGTGTTCACTTTTGTTTGCACTAATTTATCGCATTACGTAGCTTCTATCTGTCCGCCTGACTAATTCACCTTATGCAGCTTATACTTAAAATTACGTGAACATAGAAACAATGGAGTAGGTTTATTTTGTTAGTCTTTTAAGGATTCCATGATATGTATCTACGTACGCGTAATAATTAATGTAAGACTATAATAAATTCCATAATCTTATAAATTGTAATTACTTGTTTATTTTAGACGAAATAAGCTGAAAAACTAATTAACGACTGACAAAGATTTTTTTTTTCGAGTCAGTTTCATAATAAGTAACTATAGTGTATGAATAACAAAAAGGGAATTAATGAATTTAACTAATTATAATATTATAAATGCCAAACTTCTTGTGGGTGTCAAAGTTCTTCCGCTTTCATTACTATTTTCATAACGCTATGTCGCTACGTCTACTACAAGATAGCCGTGTTTCAAGTGACTGAATTAGTTGCTAAAACTGCGCGTCATTAATTTATTTTTATCTTATGGTTAATTTTTGGGATACGAAATTATTGGCTACTAGCTGATCACCGTGACTCCGCCCGCGAGATATAGTTATCTCGGCCCCGATTCCCGTGGGAATACATTACCGAGAATCCAAATAAAAAAAAAATAACAGTACATACACGAAATAAAATGACATGTGTTATTATGTAATTATATTTATGACAAAACAATGATACCATGTGAAAATTAAAAACATTTTTGGGCTTATCTCCTCCATCCCAATCAAAAGAAAAAATTGTATTCAATCAAGGGATTCTTGTACAAGTTTCATAAAGATCGGACCTCTTTTTGTTATGTCCATAAAATGAGCCGGATAAACAAGATTGTTATTTTTTGGATCAAAATATTCTTCTCGCCGTGCTAGGGCAATAATATTTTTCATTGTGCACAGTGTACTGGATCCCGAGGAAAACTGAAATAGATGTTGGTTCATATAACGAAAAAAAAATCATAAAGAGCCAAGGCGTCTCCACTATAATCTTTGTTCCAAATAGTTTCATCGCTATCGGTAATCCGAATAAATCTGAATGGTCATTTTGTTAGTACATTATTCAGTGAAAATGAAATGGTCTCTTTTTTTTTACTGAGCTTGGGATGAATTCGAAAGAGACAGATAGATACTTCGGTATTGGACTGGATTGCAATATTTACTTTTGTCTTTTAATTTATTATCGACGAAATACTGTATTTTAAGTGAAATAATAAATTGCAAATGATAAAACAAAAGCTTATTTACTGAAAATATGATACACCGTCTTCAATTTGCTTTTTTTCCGTAGTTTTTACACGTTTTTACAATACAGTACGGCATTGTGCAACGTGTTGTCGTTCAGTTGTCAAAATCAAGACTGGCGCGCGATTGTTTCTCTTTTAGCGTTTTGTTGCTCTTTTAGTTCGGACACTTTTGAGCGATGATCCGAAATCCATTGTATATAAAATCATTGCATTTATGCGTTCATAACGTACATTTATTATTTATAACTGCTTCGGTGGCGTGGTCGGTAGTGCATCGGCTTTCGACTCTGGAGTCTCGGGTTCGATTCCCGGGTCGAATCAAATATTTGTGATCCACAAATGTTTGTTTCGGAGTTTGGGTGTTTTCTATGTATATTATGTATGTAGGTACTTAGAAATATACAAGTATGTTTATCAGTTGTCTAGATCCCATAGCACAAGCTTATAGCTTAGTTTCGGCTAGATGACGTTGTGTGAGAATGTCCAACAATATTTATTTATTTATTATTTATATATCAAATTAAAACAATTTTTTTTCTGTTTATTATAATATACGGTTGCTTAATTAAATCTGGCCGCAAATAAAGGTTGCAGGCTGTTAAAGATGGTAAATATTTAAGTTAGAGTGAAAAACAGTAAGCGCGTAACATCATTAGTCAGGCGAGGATAGCGATTGCCAGCTGTTCGACGTTTTTAAGCCATTGCGCATGCGTCGAATGCTAGTGTTCTCAACTATTCCATACTCCAAAAGAAATGTCATCCTTTTCAAAATGCCAAAAAAATAAAAATAATACATATTTTTATTTTTTGCTAAGACTTTAATAAATATGTAGGTATAAATTTTAATAATAAGACCGTTTTGCATTAGAACAAAACAGTTATTATATGTGTGAAGAAACATGCTATGTCGATGAAGAATGCGTTCAATGAATTATGTCGTACCTATAACATAGTAAATCTGTAGTTAGCGTCAGAATGGCTGGTGGCCTATAACAAGCGGCTCTGAAACTATATTCAGGAATTGCTATCCAATTGCTTATATTTGCTTAACTTCTTCAATAATAGCTACATATAATACATTCGATTCGATTCGAGAAATATCAATATTTTTTTGACCTGCCATTCTGACGTCAGGATGGCTGGTGGATAAAAAAATATAGTGTTTATTAAAAATTATACGAAGAACTGCCTAATGCTAACAATCTGTACCTTACCTGGTCTCATCTTATCTTACCTGTCAAAGAATCAATTTCATTTATTCAGTTTAAGCACATAAAGAGCACATATGAATGTCAAAATTTTACAATTTTATGTCAAGCACTATTATAAAAATAGCTACTAAATTAATTACATAAATAACCATTAGAAAATGATTCTTTCGCTGGTTCGGTAAGTTGGTTCTCCTGAGAAGATACCAGCAAGAAACTCAGGTAGATTATCCATTTTCTTTTTTAATAATGTTTTGTTTACATTGTGTTACAATTTGTATTGTACGAGTGGCTAACAATAGCAGATTAGGGTGACCATGCATTTTTATCATTAAGATATTCGTCTACATTATAATAGCCTTTCTTCATCAAACGTTTTTTCACTACTATTTTAAACTTATTAAGAGGCATGTCAACCAAATCCTGCGGAATTTTATTAAATATTTTTATACATTTGCCTACAAACGAATTACCAACTTTATGAAGTCTAATTTTTGTCATTGCCAGTTTATTTTTATTTCTTGTATTATAATTATGGTTGTCGGATCTTTTTTTGAAGAGTTCTATGTTCTTCCGTACATATACGATGTTGTCATAAACATATTGAGAAGCAACGGTTAAAATATTAATTTCTTTAAATAGTTCTTTCAGCGAGTCACGGGGTCCGAGTCTATAGATTGCTCGTATAGCTCGTTTCTGTAATATGAATATTGTCTCAATATCGGCAGCTGAGCCCCATAGCAGCAGACCATATGACATAACGGTATGAGAGTGGCTAAAATAAACTAATCGTGCCGTTTTTTCATCAGTCAGTGACCTTATCTTTCTAACCGCATAGACAGCCGAACTAAGTCTTCCTGCCAAGGCGTGATATGAGAACCCCATTGCAGTTTACCATCTAAAGTTATTCCAAGAAAAACTGTGGTATTGACTATTTGAACTAATTCATATCATAATCATTTTTAATTAAGAAACTTGATCATTACGGAATCCGGGGGACGGCCTTGAATTTCGTCAATTCTTACTTAATTGATAGGGTCCAGAAAGTAGTGATCAATGGTAAACCTGGTTCTCCTGTAGCAATGGGGGTACCGCAGGGTTCAATTTTGGGACCTTTTCTTTTTCTAGTATATATTAATGATCTCCCTCACCTCATAAGAGACGACCACGAGGTAGTTTTGTTTGCTGATGACACTTCTTTAATATTTAAAGTTAAACGTGGACAGCGCGAACTTGACGATGTAAACATTGCCCTCTCTAGGATAGTCCACTGGTTTTGTGCTAATAATTTATTATTAAATGAAAATAAAACTAAATGTGTAAGATTCACCTTACCTAATGTAAGACTTGTTAAAACCAGTGTTAAGGTTAGGGATGATAAATAGAATTGGTCGATGACACTGTCTTTCTGGGCATAACGTTAGACTCCAAATTGCAATGGGGGCCTCATATCGGGAAAATTTTGGCCAGGCTTAGTTCAGCAGCCTATGCTGTCAAAAAGATCCGACAACTTACAGACGGCGCGTCTTGTCTACTTCAGCTACTTCCACAGTATCATGACATATGGCATACTACTGTGGGGTAACGCTGCCGATATTGAATGCATCTTTGTGTTGCAGAAGAGGGCTGTCCGGACTATCTATGGAAGGGGGTCTCGGGAGTCATAAAGAGATAAGTTTAAGCATATTAACATCCTTACAGTGTATTCACAGTATATTTATGAAATTTTATTGTATACCCACAAGAACAAAAGTAAGTTCGTGAAAAATAGTGATAATCATAATCTAAACTTAAGAAATAAGGATAAACTGGCTGTTCCTAAATTTAGGCTTCATAAAGTGAGTAATTCTTTTGCGGGGAACTTTATTCGAATGTACAATACATTGCCAACCGAAATAGCAAATTTATCTGTCAATAAATTTAAAAAACTAATAAAAAGTAAATTGTGCCATAAAGCTTATTATAGTATTAATGATTTCTTAGATGACAAGGCTGCTTGGTTGTAACACAAATTGCTCCTTTCTAAATAACTCTGTATTAGATTTAAGATGAAATATTTTGAAAAAAGCCGAACTGACTTTCTTGAGGGCTCTTCTCAGTCTCATTGCATTTTGGAACCCTCGGTAGAGTCACACCAACTTTTTACGAATCTAAATAATTTGCTAAAAATTTCAAAGATAATAAACGTTATTTTATTTTATTTATTTCATTATTCATAGTAATATGAGTATCCACATTGGGCATAGTAAATTTTACACATTTTGTTTTCTTCGCATTGAGCAGCAAGTTGTTACTTGTGAACCAATGCAGTATTTCCGAAAGGGTATTATTTACATCGTCAAGTACTACTTTTCGTCTATCACTTTTTAAAATTAATGATGTGTCATCAGCAAATAATACTATTTCATAAAGATTTTTAGTGAAGTAAGGTAGATCATTTACGTATATTAAGAATAACAGGGGTCCTAATATCGAGCCCTGGGGTACTCCCATGACTAATGAGGCGCCATAAGAGTCGGTGCCATTAACGTTAACTTTTTGTACTCTATCAGTGAGGTAAGACTCCAGTAAGCCAAGTGAGCTGTGCGAAACACCATAATACCCTAATTTTAGTAACAAAGTCTCATGATCAACACAATCAAAAGCTTTTGATAGATCACAAAAGATACCAATGGCATCCTGCTTTTCCTCCCATGCATCAAATATATGTTTCACAAGTGCAACTCCTGCATTGTTGTGTTTCTGCCTTTAGTGAAACCAAACTGTTTGCTATGAAGTAACTTATTTTCTGTAAAATGTGAAAGCAATTGATTAAATATTATTTTTTCAAAAATTTTACTCAGTGTTAGCAGTATGGAGATAGGTCGAAAATTTGAAGGATCACTTTTGTCTCCTGCTTTGAATAAAGGAATGATTTTACTGTAATAAAGGAATGATTTTACTGTAAATAAAGGAATGATTTTACTGTATCACTGTGTCACTTTCATCCAACTTTCGCGAGCTGGGAGTGGCTGGAATCTGTCACTGTCAATGTCATAGTCATAGTCTTCAATCTACCAGCAAGCTGCTTGCTCACATAGTATGCTACTTCACACATATAATAACTGTTTTGTTCTATATTTTTGTATTTCAAAGCAATGAGTTTGCTTAAACTATTCTTAAAATATTAAGAAAGAAATTATAAATAGATCACAAAAACTGATGTCATCGGCGGGATTCGAACCTACGGCCTTTCCCTAACAGGGGGACTGCTCTGCCAACTGAGCTACGATGACCACTATTATTTTGATATACTGTTTTGTTCTAATGCAAAACAGTCTTATTATTTGTGCTCCGATACATACTATGTCGATGAAGACCTGTTTGTTATCTGCTGGTGAAAAAGCCTGTAAAGTGTACCCATTCTGAATGCTATGTGAAAATTAAAGAAAACTGATCGATGAATAATTCTGGAATAATTTAGATAAAGATTGTCATTCTGACTCTTCATAGCCACTTCTCTTCTGATATACCTACCAGAAGATTTACTTACTAAAGACACAGCTACCAATTTGAATTCCAAGGGTCTTAATCGTATTATTTGTTCTCCTTTCTTTAAAACTCTGCAATTTAATCTATTAGCCTCCCCGTCAACCACTCCAGCCAAGCCAAAAGGCTTGGCTTAGACTATGGATGCTTACATGATTAATAGTACATCTAGTGTGCTACAGCTATTGTGATTATTGAAAAAGATTTTGTTTAAAGCCAACAAGTCTATGACTATTACATCTTACCTTTATCTTACTGGTCGGACCCAGACCAGTGGCAGTAAGAAGCTAAACTACTCCCTACGCTAAGCTATTTAGCTTGTGTGGAAGGTTCTAAACCTTGGAATATTAAATATGTTACCTACTTTAACTACCCTGCTTCTCTGTTGGTAACAAACGCTTATACGCCTTATCACAACGCGATTATAAGCCTTCCCCAAAAGTTAACTTGGTATCTGACAAGATTGTCTACCAAAAATAACAACTCGCTTAAGGAAACAACTTTAACACTAACTAACACTAGCTGGAATACTAATAAGTATATAGTTAAATATATAATGCATAGAGTAAGAATAGTTCTAATAGTCTATTGTAATCTAAAATAATTCTTATTTTATTATACATCAAAAGATACCAAAATAGGTAGGTACCTAAAATGGGGTACAAAAACATTAGATGTAAAAGAGATCACTTTGTGGACATCACGCTGAACTAGTATCCCACAGGTATTTCCTATCAAGGCAAAATTCCTACATTTAAAGTATTAAATCTACACATATATTATCTTATTAAAATTATTGTTACAAAACAGTTTTTTGTACTTTATTTTATATTTGATGAAGTTCTCATTCAACCGTTATAGTGTAAAAGCAATTGTTGGATCTCATAATTTTCTTGATGATACATAAAATCAGGAGTTGGGTCTACGTACAAAACACAATAATCTTGGTTATGTAAATGTTGACGATAGCTATTTACAATATGGATGGCTCTATGTGCTAATTTGCAAAAGGTGAGCCACCCGCTTCGAGGGCCCAATGTCAGACAAGCAAACGTCCATGTCGTGCTGGGTAGCCAAAGGTTAGAATTTGTAAATAACACTACCTTTTTAGGAATAACAATAACATAAGATTCTAAATTACAATGGGGTGACCATATCACCATTCACAGCATATGCAGCTTGGCTCTGCTACATATGCTGTGAGACGGATTAGGCAGTTGACAGTTGTAGCTACTGCTAGGCTAGTTTACTTTGGTTACTTCCATAGCTTAATGTCCTATGGAATACTACTTTGGGGAAATGCAGCAGATATAGAAACAATTTTTATATTACAAAAGAGGGCAGTCCGTGCCATTTATTGTTTAGGTAAGAGAGATTCTCTAAGGGATCGATTTAAAGGTATTAATGTTTTAACTGTAGCTTCCCAATATATATTTGATAACATACTGTATTTCAGGTTACAGACAGAAATCTACGTAATAAAAATAAACTACTTCCTCCGTGTTATCGGCTTAGCAAGGTTAGTCATTCTTTCAAGGGGAAAGGTATACGCTTTAATATTAAATTGGCAGAATCGGTCTTATGTATACCCGACAATAAATTTAAAACCTTTATAAAGACCACTTTATGTCAAAAAGAATATTATAAGACATAGTTGATTACCTTAATGATAAAAGTGTCTGACTTGAGCATGGTTCAGGCGCCTTCTAAAATGCCGTAATTGTAGCATATTTTGTACTTAGGTGACTATTCTTTTTTTTGTTGCTTAAACACGCTTTTTGATTTTGACACGAGACCAATGTACAGTCGGCCCCAAAAGTCGCTGAACACATTCAAACTTCCAAAACATATGAACACTAAAAATGTCGTAAGTCATTGACGCAACAAGAGAACAAAATAAACTCAACATACAAAAGGTCCATAAAAAGCTGAGCACTAGTATTCCAAAAGTAGCTGAACACTAGTATTCCAAAAGTAGCTGAACATCATTAACATCATAAGTAGATTAACAAATCATATTTTCAATGTTGTTTGTTGCCTGTTAATCTAATTTTGGTTTTCTTGATGTAACACAAATTTTGGTCTTTTGACATGTAGCATAATTTGAGAAAAGTTTTAAAGCTAAAATTAATCTCCATTGGTGCAGTGCTCCCTATGCCTAGGTTATGGGCACAGCAGGAAGCACTGCAAGAGTACAAAGCTCACGTGCAGCCACTGCGGCGGCCTTCATATGAAGGCCAAGTGCCCGGAGCTGCAGGTGGGAACACAGACTTCCTGTTTTTACTGCCGTCGGGACACACTAGGGCACACACGGGCTGAGCGACATACGGCACAGTGCGATGTATAACACATACTCAGTAAGAATGAGATGGGACGAAATAGCACGGACAACCACTCAGTACTACTAAGGGCGTCTCGGGCATTGCTACCCCATACAGAATCGTGCAGGCCACCCTAATGAAGAAACAGGTGGCAACCCAAGACTTCCTACTCGAGGCCTCCAGGCGCCTTTCGTGGGCAATGGGAAGAGGATGCGGGGATAACAGGGCGCCAGGGTCTTCCAGAACGCTGGACAAGGAGATGGGACTGCAGAGGCAGCCTCGTATACTCGTTGCTAATCCATCGTCCTTAGGCCCCGATCATGGAGGTCGATGGTCCTGGGCGTAGTCACGTCTGCGGCGGCCTCGCCGCACACTTCGGAACTTAGCGGGGAGGGTACGCTCCCTCACCTCACCGGTCGCCTCCTTCACGAGCATTACCTGCTCGCAGAAGGAAACGTTCGCATTCCACTGACTCTCGCTAGAGACCATGGCTCGTAGCATGGTCTCCAGTGAGAGCGTATCTACGCCCAGGCCCACAACGAGGTCCCGGTGCTGACTCGCTCATGCTGAGCATTCCACCAACGTGTGGAATGCCGTGTCTACGCCGGAAGTCTCGCAGTGTTGACACGCTGGTCTGACCTCACGATGCATGCATGCGAAACAGATACTCACCGAAGTTTCCGTGCCCGATGATGATCTGTGTCGCATGATACGTGAGGCCACCGTGCTGCCTCTGAAGCCACTCCTCCATGATCGGTCTCACCGCCGCGATGGTGGTGGTTCCCCACTTTGGTTGCTGAAGTCGCACCTTCCATGTCTCCATAAGATCCTGGTGGAGTTGGGACCGCTGAGCCTCGATTTCTCGAGACGCAGGCCTGTGGTCCCACTCCAGCGCCTCCTTGTGCCATTGGAACAATGACGCAAGGGCTCTCGCTTCCAGGTCCCAGGTCGCGGCTAGGAGACATGCAGCCTCTAGGGAGATCGTGCGGTACCCTCCTATAGTTCTGACGGCCAAGGTCCTCAACGATCTGTGTAAAACAGCAGCTTTGTTGCCCGTCAGTCTCGGCGCCCATACGGGAGCCCCGTACACGGCCATACTCCACACGATCCCCAGGTACAGTCAGGAGACTGTACCTGGGGATCGTGTGGAGTATGGCCGTGTACTGATATGCCCAACTGAAAGGGATTGGGTCCCTTTCAGTTGGGCATATCAGTACACGGCCATACTCCCTGCAGGAGCAGGAAGCGTTGGGTCCCTTTCAGTTGGGCATCAGTCACGAAAGCGCGGCAGTCGCCCCCGTCACTTTGGGGACCAAACTTCGGAAGTGTGGTCCGAAGTTCCACCGGCTATAGATTACGAGCCCCAGATACTTCATTGTGGGCTCGATGCCGATGCTAACGCTCCCTACATTTACGCTGTATCCTGGAGGTGGCCCGCGCCGAGGTTCATGAAAACACAGAGCCTCGGACTTATTCAGTGCCATGTCCAGTCCCAGCCGCCGTATCCGACCCACGACTTCAGCAACCCCAGTCGTGACCTTGAGTGTTGCCTCCTGGTGCGTTGCTCCCCGCGCCGTGACGAGGGTATCGTCGGCGTAGCAAGTTACGCTGACGCCCTCTGGCAATAAACTGCAACATAGCAGCGTGTGAGCATGTTGTATTACCAGGATATGGCCCCCAGACCAACTCATAGAACCTAGATGTGTAGGGGAACATAGAAACGAATAGAACATTTTTGGGAAGTGGGATGGGAATTGGGATTTTTTTATGGGAAGAGATGGAGTTTTATTACTTGCGTGGGGTTTAAAGGGGGGTCCGTAAATGAAGTCAAAATTGACCTAGGACGCTTAGTTTCCGAGATATCGGGTACTTCGAATCTTGGGTATTTTTGTGAGATGGGAAAACCCAAATTTTTTTTTGCAGGCGAATAGAATACGTCTCTGCTGGGGTGCAGGGGAACAAAAATTTGCTCAGAATTGGCTTCAAGTTTTGTGGAATGTGGGATCATAATTGGGAAGAAAATTTTTGCGGAATGATGGCGTTCAAATATTTACATGGGCCGGAAAAATGAGGCCAAAATTTACCTGGGATGCTTAGTTTCCGAGATTTGGGGTACTAGGATACTTGGGAATTTTTGCAGGATGAGAATTCCCGGGATTTTTTTTGCAGGTGAATGGAACTTGTGATTGGAGGTGTTGCAGGTGGAACAAAAATTTGCCCAGAATTTAGGTGGGAAGCTCAGTTCCCGGTATATAGAGGCTGGGAAGTTGGTAAAGTCGGGAGTAACTAAATCCAATTTAACCTAATGACGATTGTACTCTTCAGTCATTCGGTTTGATGCCTTTCTGGCGCCATCCTGGCGCGTTGCTTGTGAGTTTAGCAGGCTATCAATTTTTTGACCAATTGCAGTTGCAACGTACAATAGCAACAGTAGCATGGCGTTTTACGTTCATTACGCGACTTCTGTGTTCCCACCTGCAGCTCGGGGCACTTGGCCTTCATATGAAGGCTGCCGCTGTGGCTGCACGTGGGCTCGGTACTCTTGCAGTACTTCCTGCTGTGCCCATAACCTAGGCATAGGGAGCACTGCACCAATGGAGATTAATATTAGCTTTAAAACTTTTCTCAAATTATCCTACATGTCAAAAGACCAAAATTCGTGTTACATCAAGAACACCAAAATTAGATTAACAGGCAACAACATTGAAGATATGATTTGTTAATCTACTTATGATGTTAATGATGTTCAGCTACTTTTGGAATACTAGTGTTCAGCTACCTTTGCAATACTAGTGCTCAGCTTTTTATGGACCTTTTGTATGTTGAGTTTATTTTGTTCTCTTGTTGCGTCACTGACTTATGACAATTTTTGTGTTCAGATGTTTTGGAAGTTTGAATGTGTTCAGCGACTTTTGGAGCAGACTGTACAGTCGTCCACATTTAGTCTTAAGAAAATGTGTAAATGAGTCAATTATTGAAAAAGAGTGACCGAAAGTTTTATTGCCAGGTTCTTTCTCTCGGTTCTACTTATTGCTTTGCGAATCTGGCAGTACATTTAAATATAGAAGCAATGACATTTTTTTATTTTAAGTACTTACTAACGTTTGTAAGAGCCATTTAGCGACCTATACAAATAAATAAATCATTTCATTTTGTTTGCGCTGTTGTAGGTACTATCAATTTTTTAACTTGTTTAAACTTTGATTAATCTCTCTTAACATCTTTTAATTTGTTTATACACTTCGTAACTTTTTTTTTTGTAACTTATTTAGATTAGTTGAAATCAATATTTATAAAATTTAATTAAATTCACTAGGAATTTTTTGACGTGGTTTAACGAGAAAAATACAGGTAACATAAGATGAGACCAGGTAAGGTACAGATTTACTATGTTATACGACATAATTCATTGAACGCATTCTTCATCGACATAGTATGTTTCTAAAAAACTACTAGCGGCCACATTTTTATAGGCAACCTGGTAGGTATATATTTTCCTAATCATAAATATGAGTAAAAATTTAGTTTTCAGCAAATACTCGATGAGCGCAATATTCTGCAGTGGGATCTTAGATTATGATGTTTTCAGAATATGATATTATGAGTATGTGATGTTTTGCGAATATCGTGTTTTACGAATGTGATGTTTTACGAATGTGGTCTTTTGAGAATATGATATACAGCGACGAAGCGTTTTAATAGCGTAGCCCCAAATATCAAAATAGTAACAAAGAACAGTCTGAGCCTCCTTGGTTCACCTATTTTTGATGAGGCCATTCCACCACTTCTAACAAATTCGGTTTCCAAATTTAATGAATTTTCGGATCACCTTAAAATTAGCAGCCATACACAACTTTTCATCATTAAGTTTTGTCTATTTGTTCCTAAATTCACGTACCTGCTCCGCTGCTGCCCAGTGTGGAAATTTCCCGATCTAACCCAAGACTTGGATAATATAATAAAATTCCAAATTAGCTAAGCTATCATAAATATCAGACTAAGCGAGCAGGCATGGACCCAAGCCTCCCTACCAATTAGGTATGGTGGCCTGGGTACCCGAAAAATCTCTACTGTAGCACTGCCAGCATTTCTGTCCTCAATCCATAGCTCGTCTGACCTCGCAGGAAAAATCCTTAAAGTCTCCGTGGCTACAAACTGTGAGATCGTGAGCTTGGTCGAGGCTGAAACTGCCTGGCTAGCTGGACAGAGTCCAAATTTCCCTCCCGCTCTCAAAAATCAGAAGGCCTGGGATAACATTTCATGCCATCATTTTTTACAAACCCTCATTGATACCTCGTCATCTTTAAAAAATGCCAGGCTGGAAGCAGTGTCAAGACAGGAATCTGGACACTGGCTCCATGCCTACCCATCTCCCAACACTGGTACTTTCATTGAACACAACACTCTCCGACTCGCCATAGTGAGGGACGCCACGTGTGCCGACCATGTGCCGACACACCAGCTGCGACCTATCTTCCGGCAACCGCCAATCGTGCCGACGCGGTGGCCGAAGTACGTGAGCGCTCGAAGGTGGGCAAGTACAGTTGTCTCGGCACTCAATACGACTTTGTCGTATTTGGTGTCGAGACACTGGGCCCGTGGGGCCCGGGTGCGCGCTCGCTTTTCATGGAGCTCAACAAACGGCTCAGGGAGGTAACGGGAGACTTACGTGCCGGCGGCTTTCTCGCGCAGCGGATAAGCATCGCTATACAGCGCGGGAATGCCGCCGCCATGATGGGCACCCTACCGCGGGGCCCAAACTTTTTACACTTTTTTTAAAATAGAAATAAAATTAGTATTCATTTCATATTCTATACCTAGTTACTAATTTAGTTTTAAGATTTTTATGAATGTAAATATTAAATGTATCTGCAATAGTGATAATATAAAATATACATAGACATAGATAAGATAAGACCTCCTCTAAAGATGGCCGAGGGATAATCTTTATAGGAGGCCTATGTCGTGGGATAAACTAAAGAAAAAGTACTGATTCATAATAATACTTAAGAATTACCTAACTGTTGTAAATTCCGCAATAAAGGCTTATTTTATTTATTTATTTATTATACTGTATGTAATACAAGAGCAAACCTTTTATTAATTTTTTAATTTTGTTTATACATAAATTAAATCACGCCTCTTTTCTAGTATGGCAGGTAGAATCCACAGATTTTCATTTGATACGATCCTGCATACTTCTTTCATTTAGTAAAACAATGTGTATTATTATATTATAACTATTGGTAAAAAGTACTTGGTAAAAGTCATCAGTCGGTGCTGTGCATATTAGGCTGACGACATCCGTGCATATTCAATAGACTTGCGGCTTTTATTGGCCGATTCCTGAATCTACCAATGAGATTTTTGCGACTTAGCGGACTTTCATTGGTTGATTTGAGAATCTGCTAATGAGAGTTCGCAAGTCTACTGTCTATGCGCGGACATCCGATGACAGCAAAGTGACATGACATGACAATTTGTTATTGTTTTAATATTTTCTATTTTTCGAAGAGATCTAATTTCGTATCAATAAAATCAATAACATCAATAACTAGGTATCTATCAGGCTGTCAATCAGTTTTAGAAATGGTCACACTTCACAGGTATCTACGGATCTTGGTTTTCACATTATTGTCAAATTGTTAGCTACATTATTTGTCTAACAGCTAACAGAGTTTAACAGACATACACGAACACTAAAGATGGATAATCGTGAAGCTAAATTAGCTCTGGCACGGAAAAAGGTGGGTACTTAAGGTTTCCAGATTTGTTCGTTTACATATAATATTTTTATGTAGCGACTTGTGTTGCGTTAATTTATTATCCTAATCAAATTCTTATGAAATTAGGGGTTATTAACTTTGTGTAAGTTTCACAATATATGACACGTCATATCTGCATACAGTAGGTACCCTTGCAGGGTGAACATTACCTTACCTTCACACTGAAGTCTATCTCTGATACAAAATTACTCTTAAATTATAAAATATGTACATAACTATGAAGACAATACAACCTTCCATAATTTTATTAGTTTATTAAAAAGATGTCCATCAGTCCATGGACATGACAATGTACCCAGGGATAGGCAAAATTTTAGTATACCTACCTAATGTCTTTTTCAAGTTAAACCTATAGCTTTATAAATAAAGCTCAAAGAATTTTTTTATCATCTACAAGTAATTATTAACTTTATATTATATCATTCTACTGTATGTGTGTATGTCACTGAACTCCTCCTAAACGGCTAGAACAATGTTGATGAAATTTTTTGTGTGTGTTCCAGGGGATTTGAGAATGGTTTAGATTCACAATTTGGTAAATTTTTATTTTTTTTGCAGGACAACGTCTGTTGTGTCTAGCGGACACAACAGACGTTGTCCTGCAAAAAAAATATTAGCTGTTATTTTATTATAATTAATAATAAAATAACAGCTTAAGTCATATATTGAATATACTCATATCCATTAATTATAACGCATATGTTTCAGCTTAAAGATCATCAAGAAAAGAAAGTAGTTCAGAAGGATGAAAATGTTAAACCAGAAATAAGTGCATGTTCAGATGTTTCCATGAACTATGTGCAAAATATCAATACTAGTTATGCAGAGGCATTGCATGCTGTGTCTGATAGTGAACATAATACTGAGATTATATATAGTTACCCTGCAGACAGTTCTAGCACATTAAATAATGTAATAACTGGTCCTCCTAACGGTAAGCCATCTACTTTGGCAGCGGATGTTATACTTCCAAGTGAAGTTAATGTTACGGAAATATTAATATCTAGTAAGAGAAATCTGGAATTGCAAGTCAATGATTTACAAGTGAAACTTAACCATCTTGATCAGAATCATTCATTAGTTATCAATGACTTAAATATGTGTAAGCAAAAAGTATGTGATTTAGAAAAAGAACTAAAAAATGTTAACACCATGTATATAAATGCATCACAGGAGCTTTTATTGAAAAATAAAAGCATTGATGAACTAATGTCAGTTAAGTCCACACTATCAGAACAGAAATGTAACTTGTCAGAGCAGCTAGAATTTACAAAAGGAATGTTAAATAACAAAGAGATTGAAAATGATTCACTACACAAACAAGTAAATAATCTTCAAAATCAAAATGACTTGATGCAGCTACAAATGCAACAGTTAACTAATGGCTCATCTGCATGTTTACAAAATGAAAAATCAGTTGACACTGAGAAAAATGAAGTATTACTACAGAAAATATGTAATTTAGAACAACAGATAAGTTTGATGCAAAAAGAGAGAGACCAGATGACTTTACACTATGAACATTATGTTGTTGAATTGAGTGAACAACTAAAATCAGCATTGAAGAAAAATGAGGAGCTCTGTAACGAGGTTCAGACTTTGTCTAACAGAGAAAACAGTTTAATTGACCAAATCAGTGATATGGAAATAAGAATTCAGAAATATAATGTGGAAAAAAAAGATTTTGAAATAGATCAAAATACTATTAATATCAAAGGTTTACAAGATGACGTAAAACATAGTCAAGTAAGTTTTTCTTATTTCATGTAGCAATTTAGACATTCGAAGGTGCATAAAGTCCCAGCAAGCTGAAAATCAGTAAAATTGTTCAGAACATAATTATAAATAAAATTTAAAAGTTCCCCATCATTCCCGTGTGTGGAAAATTTTTTATTCAATGTCAAATTTCCAAATAATGACTTTCGCAATTTTCAGCAAAACGGTAAGTTTTTTAATAAAAGTACCCTAGACAAAAATTGTAGATCTTAAAATTACCTATGAAAATGTATCAATACTTATTTCCTACGAGCCACCGTTTCTGAGATATCTATCGAACCGGGTTCTGGTCGACCAGCTGATGGGGCTGTCTTCGGGTTGATATAACCCTTACGTAACACTCTGTATATACAAATGGGAAATGTAATTTTTGTCCCTCCCTTAGCTCTCGAGAACTGCTTATGCTACAATGATGGTTGACCCCTCTATGGATAGCCCTCGATCTGGAGCCAAGTCTAAAAATAGAAAATTTGACCTAGACTTGAGGGGTCCAAAGTTATAGGCCAAAACCAGTATGGTGTCTTGGCGGACGCCAAGATTTCGGCCAAAGGTTTGGCCTATAACTTTGGACCCCTTAGGGCTAGGTCAAATTTTCTATTTTTGGCTTGCGTCCAGATCGAGGGCTATCCATAGAGGGGTCAACCATCATTGTAGCCTAATCAGTTTTCGAGAGCTAAGGGGGGGACAAAAATTACATTTCCCATTTGTATATACAGAGTGTTACGTAAGGGTTATATTAACCCGAATACAGCCAATTTCTACAATTTTTGTCTAGGGTACTTTTATGATAAAACTTACTGTTTGGCTGAAAAATGCGAAAAAAACAATTTTTGGACCTTTGACCTCGAATAAAAATTTTTCCACACACGGGAGTGATGGGAAACTTTTGAATTTAATTTATAATTATGTTCTGAACAATTTTACCGATTTTCAGCTTGCTGGGACTTTATGCACCTTCACTCTCATTTTTTGGTCTAAATTGACCGGACTAATGATTGATTTTGATAAAATTAGATAGGTACAGAAATTTGAGGTCCTAGTAATCTACCCCCGTAGAGGCCACAAAGGGGGCCAAAGTCCACCGGGCGCCAAAAAAAAAGCTAAAATATTGAATACTTAAAGTCTATTATAAATATTCCATTGTTGATGCGGCAGTCATAAATAGTAAATTATTATACAAACAGACTTATTGCACCTTCATGCTGGCCACATAACACTTCAATCAATCACACTTGACACACTTGACAACTACCAGTGAGCAGGCACACTTAATCACTATACAAAAAGTTTAATGTGTTCCTAATGTACCTTAAATTTAATCTATTTTACACCAATTCTGGTCTCAAGTAGATTGCATGTGACATGAAATAAGTCTACTACTAGACCTTGTGTTTCCATCTGCACTGTGCATAACACACCTTTAACACTTTGATTAAAGTTAAGTGCGAGTTCATACATTTTGTACTTGCAACTCTTAAGTGATTAGTAAAATCACTTGCACTTACACTTAACAAAATGTAAACCAGTCTTAACACAGAACATTATTGTAATTATTAGATTGATTTCAGGCTGCCATGAAAGAGTTACAACATCAATATGAGGAACTACAAATTCAGTATGCAGAAAGGGAAGCAAAGTTTCTGGAGTTGACTGCATTAAATGAGGCTAGATGCAATCAAGACAACATAAGTATTACTAAACTCAGTGCAGATATGACAAGTGACAAAATTGCCGCCCAGAGGGCCACAGAACAAAATAAAAAATTAAAACAAGACATACAAGGTCTTGAAGATGCATTTGTAAAAATGGTAACAATTTTTTTTAGTATGCACTTTATATTATGTAATTAGTATAAAACCTAAACTGACTGGAATTTGTTTATGGTACACAATCAATTCTTCTCAATCAAATGACTGAATTTTCCTACTTTGGTCTTGGGTAATTTTTTCAAGTTAATGTTGTGTGGAATTTAGTATAAATAAGGAATTTTTCGTCCATATTCTTATTTATGCTTTTTGGTATTCTTTCTTTTACTTTAGGAAAACCTATCTAATGATAGCCCCGACCGTATGGTAGAAGCGTTATTTGTTCAAAGAGACGACCCTCTCCTTCTCTAAAAGTTGACTGACTCGAAAAATCTATAAAAATCATGATGGTAGAGGTAGTCCATAAATAATGAACTTAAAAAGGCAAACTTTATTAGTTTAGGCAGAAGTTATAAACTTTGGTAACTATGGTCATGGGTGACTACGGAACCGTATTAGGGTGACATGACACGCAGTTGGTCGGTTTTTTTCTTAGCCTGCTGCCCTAACAATTCGACGAAATTCTATGCTTGTGTGGAACACTTAAGACTCTATCCATGCAAGAGTAATAATAATGAAAGGCTTTGCCGACATTTTCTAAGATACCTATTGCGGCTTCACGTGTACGATTTTGGTGTGGTTCATATCCCCTGTGACACTCCCCCCTTTTTCTTATTCCGCTGCCCAAGACCGCGGCCGCACTTACTTCCATTGCCGAGCGCCTCTGGTTAGCACTAAAAGAATTTCCAGTGGCGCCCGGCGGACTTTGGCCATCCGTATGGCCGCTGCGTTTTGGTTGGATTCTACCTCGCATCTTTGGGTCAGGTTTTATACCGCGTCGGTGAGTGAAGGCGTGCATGGGGTGAAGCCCCACATCACGCAGCCCTTCTAGCCTGCTTCTGTAAGGACGGTGGGGTGGATCCCCCGATTATGGCGGTCGATGGTCCTGCGCGTATTCGAGTCTGCGGCCCCCTCGCCGCACACTTCGGAACTCAGCGGTGAGGGTCCGCTCCCTCACCCTACTCCGCCTCCTTCACGAGCATAACCTGCTCGCAGAAAAAAACTGCCGCGTTCCACAGGCTCCCGCTGGAGACCATGGCTCGTAGTATAGTTTCCAGTGAGATCTACGCCCAGACCCACTACGAGGTCCCGGCGCTGACACGCCCACGCTGAGCATTCCACCAATGTTTGGAATGGAATGCTGTGTCTTCGCCGGAAGCCTCGCAGTGTTGACACGTGGGTACCCACCGAAGTTTCTGTGCCCGGTGACGTGAGGTCACCGTCTCACCGCCGCGATGGTGGTAGTTCCCCACTTTGGTTGCTCAAGTCGCACCTTCCATGTCTACATGAGATCCTGGCGGAGTTAGAACCGGTGGGCCTCGATTTTTCGAGAGGCAGGCCTGTGGTCCCGCTTCAGCGCCTCCTTGTACTTGTCCATTGAAACAATGGCTCAAGGGCTCTTGCTTCCAGGTCCTCTGGGACGGGCGCGGCCAAGAGACATGCAGCCTATAGGGAGATCGTGCGGTACCCTCTTATTGTCCTGACAGCAAGGTCCTCAACGATCTGTGCAATATAGTAGCGTTGTTGGCCGTCAGTCTCGCCGCCCATACGGGAACCCCATACACGACCGTGCTCGCTTCGGCCGTAATAAGATTTAGCTTCGCAAATCATTATTTTAGAACGAATTTGATTTTCATAAAATATGTTGTAGTTAATCTTAATAGATAGATATACGGTACCGAGGATTTGGTAAAAGAATTTTCAAATCGAACCAGTACTTCCTGAGATTAGCGCGTTCAAACAAACAAACCAACTTTTTAGCTTTATAATATTAGTTTAGATTAAGTATTAAGTACAGATTATTATAATTTGTGTTACAGAGCAAGGATAAATTGGAGTTAACGGAAAAATTAACTGCTGAAAAGTATTTAAATAGAGAATTAACTATAAAATTAGCTGAAATTGATGAAAATGCTAAAAGCATGGAAATCAAATTAAAGGCCAAAGATGAAGAGATGATTAGATTACAAACTAGTAATAGAGATATTCAGAAAGAATGTGACGTTCTAAAGAGTTCAGAAAGTAGCAAACACTCCGACGACTTTGAAAACGAAAGGTCAAATGAACAGGCAACAGAGAACATTAATATTGTGGATTTGTGTAATAACACAGTGGCAGGACATAACCATGCTTGTTCTGTACAAGTTAATGAAGAACTCGGTGTTCGTCTTCCAAAGGCAGAGGCAATGTCCCAGCTTCAAGTAAGATTTTTAAAAATTATGGATGAAGTAGCTAATTTGTCAGATGAAAAACATAGACTTGAACATATAATATTACAACTACAAAATGAAACTGATACTATTTGTGAATATGTGGCTTTATATCAACAACAGCGAAGTTTACTAAAACGACGAGATGACGAACGAAGTGCTCAATTAAAAATATTTCAACAAGAATGTGGTAAACTAAAAACTGAGTTAGAACAACTCAGCGGTATACTTTCGCGATTCGCTGAAGATAGCGAATTATTGTCCTATTTCCAAAATGAAGCCAAACGCTCGGAAATGGACAAAGTCATAATCTTACTTAACAATTTAAAAAACAATTCGCTTGTAGATCCTGTAAAGAAAAATCTTGAATTCAACAACTTTTATCCATGTAATTGTTGCTCTGGTAAGCTAATAGATGTTTAGAATATTTATAATAAATATTGTTGAATTATGTATTTGTGTGTAATTATGTAAAGCTCATTATGATAATGAGTACCTACTATGAAATTTTATGTATCCTCATCGGTGTTTTAGTGTTAAACCAAATACTTTTTGCTTAGTGACGAAAATGTATAAAAATATATTGACTTCTTCACAACGTTTTTTGTTTGTATTTACCATAATTATGAAAATCAATTTTTCAAAACTATGAAAATCAATTTTTCGTTGATTATTCCTCGATGGTATGTCCGATTTTCATTTTTTTTGTTCTAAACCACCTTCACGCCACACATTATCACTGTGGTAGGTAAGTTTGAAGGAGATCGGTTCAGGCGTTTAGGAGGAGTATCCGGACAAACGAAATACATGAGTCGCCTAAGATTGAGCTTCGCTCGCTTCGCTATCATCGGGTTTATGCATTTAATACAATACGGTGCACATATGCACAATGAACTTTCCTTCATACTTTTCAGGCTTAGGACTGTCTATAATGGATTCATTTATTAACTAATATAAAATAAAATATGATAGTATGTAAAGAAATTATAGGCGTATTTAAAAATTCATTGCTTGTATATACAGAAATCAAAATACTGTTTATCACGAGAGCCGTCCGAGTCCGAGAATTCAGCGTACGCGGTGCGTAAAACAATAAAACGCCATTTGACCGATAACAATCGCGAGCATGCGACGACAGGAGTGAGTGGCGCGATCCCGTCGTTCCCAGATGCTAAATGCTAATTTGCTAAAATACAACAACAATGCTAAATGAAATTCGCACGCGATTGGCTGGCGTCGCGCGGCACCTGTGACGGCCCATCATACGATATCGCAGATAGCATTTAGCAATATTAGAAAACCATAATAGCATTTGCTAAATGCTATTTATAAATGGCACGATGCTTTATAATGCTATATGCTATATTAACCACCACTAGTGTACGTTAACCGCTTGCATCAGTATTCATTTTCGGTGGAGTAGCTTAAGTAAGACGGATTTATCACGCTTCTCCTCCCCTAAAACTTTCACATGTCAGTTTGTTCGCCGTCCATGCTTCTACCTTCACTTATTTAATTTTACTTTCAAAAATAAAACTAAATTTTATTGTCTTTATTTATATTTGTTTTTATTGTTGTTTATATTGTTTATATTTAGTTATAAGTAATCAATCATGCATGACAATTGACATCTGACAAACCTACTGACATTGACACTATTGACAGGTGAGCGCACTCTGGTCACTGAACTGTATGATAGTTGCTGATCAGTGTCCCTAGTGTTGTCCTGGATGCGTTCAGTGTGATTGCTTTCCATTAAAAACACAATAATAAGGTTGTTATGTTGATTTCTGGCGTAGCTGCTCTATTTGGTTTTCCATGATTATTGTTGTTTTTTTGTCGCGAATAACTGTGCTTGATATGTATGTTAGGAAAATTCCTACACTCATCTGGCGGGTGGTAAGGAAGAACTGTATTTTTAATTTTTAATAGGTACCTATCTATAATAGTAAGTGTTCGTTTATTTTTTATTTTTTTTGTTTTAAAATTAATCATTTGTATTTTGTAATAACTGTTATATAGCAATAATAGCATAAGTAATGAGCAGCTCTTGCGATAGTGATAATGCTAGTTTTTTATCGGCATGTAGTGATAATGGCAGCTTTGTTAGTCTTCCTTCTCTTGCTGACACTCTAGTGGCTCAGTTCTCCGATGTTCCCGGCAACTTTAATGTGGTCCATCTAAATGCACAGAGTGTTTCGGCCCATTTCTCTGATATGCTGACCACCTTTCTATGTAGGAACATTCATGCGATACTCATATCAGAATCTTGGTTAAGAGATTCTGTTCCTGCCACCTCATGTACTCTTCCAGGGTATCAATTGATTAGAAATGACCGCTCACACAGGGGGGGAGGTGTTGCTGTGTATCTACGTACATTTATTCCTTACCGCATTCTTGATATTTCTGCACAGCCCCCTCCAATGGATGCGGGAGAACATTTGTTCCTGGAAGTAATACTAAATCATACCAAGGTTTTGCTTGGTGTATATTATTGCCCTTCCTCTGCCATTAACTTTTTCTCTTCATTTGAGTGTTTGATGGAGAACGTAATGCCTACCTATTCTCACACAATAATTATGGGAGACTTTAATACCTGTTTGCTTAAAGACGACTATCGGTCTCATACCTTTTCTAACATTCTTGACTCTCTTAATCTTTCTGTTCTTCCATCAAATACTACACACCATGTGCCAGGTTGCGTCCCCACGTTGTTGGATCTCATCTTGGTATCATCAACTGATCATGTCATCAAGCATGGGCAGTACGCAGCCGATGCCTTTTCCTTACACGACCTCATCTACCTCTCTTACAAACTCCGCCCTCCCAAGGCTAAGCCTAAGACTGCCATGTTACGTAGCTTCAGTGGTATGAATGTAGAGCAACTTCGCGTGGACGCTGGTAAAATTGACTGGGGTCCTTTGTATGCCTCCGACTCAGTGGATCGAAAAGTCGAGATTTTTACCTCTGAAATTATTCAAATCTATTACAAACATGCTCCTATTCGTGCCGTTAGACTCAAACATCAACCTGCACCCTGGCTTACCGAAGAAATCAAATCCATTATGGCAAAAAAAGCGGCTGCTAAAACTAAGCATAAACACCGACCGACTGTAGCTAACTGGAACAAGTACGTCTCTTTAAGGAATCACTGCAACAAGGTGTGTAGGAACGCACAACGCCATTATATTCATACTTCTATCGAGAACGGAGATCCAACCAAAGTCTGGAAATTTCTAAAATCGCTTGGAGTTGGAAAGTCAAAACAACAACCACTTCCGAATAAAATTGACCTCAATGCTCTGAACAAGCACTTCTCCGCTTCGTCCAATTATGGAGGGATCATTAAGGTTAATGCTCTAAAGCATATTTCTTCACTTCCAACTCCAAATCATCCTGTTTTTGTCTTCTCTCAATTCGCCGAATGTGATGTTAAAGGGAGTATAATGTCTGCTACGTCTAAAGCCATTGGAAGCGACTGTGTTGGTCGAACTATGATCGTGCCAATAATCGACATAATAATATCTGTCATTGCCCACATTTTAAATACCTCAATTTCGACTGGCAGTTTTCCATCGGCCTGGAAAGAAGCGCTTATTTTTCCTTTACCAAAAAAATCCAACCCGTCATCCTTTTCCCAGTACAGACCTATTTCCATCCTACCTTTTCTTTCAAAAGTGCTTGAGCGCCTAGTTCACTTGCAACTCAGCTCTTTTCTAAATAGATATTCACTCCTAAACCCGTTGCAGTCTGGTTTCCGGCCTGGTCATAGCACTGTGTCTGCCTTCGTAAATGTTACTGATGATATCAGGTTCGGTATGGAATCCGGGAAACTCACTTTGCTGTGCTTACTGGACTTCAGTAATGCATTTAACACGGTTGATTATCAAATTCTTCTCAGCAGACTTCGCTCCCTTAACATATCTCCATCGGTGATTGATTGGTTTCATAGTTACCTGTCTGGTCGCCGGCAGTGTGTTCGCGTGGAAGAGTCTCTCTCTTCCTGGTGTGATATCTATGATAGATATATGATTACTTTTCTCGATTTTTATAAATTCTATCTCAAAAAATCTAACTTCTTCCTACCACCTTTATGCAGATGATCTACAGATCTATTCACAGGCTCCAATTGATAAAATAACTGAGGCTATTTCAGTAATTAACACTGATTTGGAGCAGATCTGTCAGTGGAGTGTCAATTATGGATTGCAGGTTAATCCTTCGAAAACTCAGGCGATCATCATCGGGAGTTCCGGGTTCATATCACGAATAGACTTTACTCTATTACCGCAGGTTATTTTCAACGGTGCTCCCATTAATATAAGCATGAATGTTAGGAATCTAGGTATATATATGGACAGAACCTTGTCCTGGGGCACTCAACTTCAAGAGGTAAGACGCAAACTGTTTGCAGCGGGCGGGTCCTTGCGAAGGTTGCGAAACTTTTTACCCACGACTACTAAGCAATCCTTGGCACAATCTCTGTTACTCCCTATACTCGACTATGCCGATGTCAGGGCTATGTGAACTTGGCACCGAACATTTTTTTTTCATGATTTTTTCGGCTTATCGATAGCTTATCGTAAGTAGTAGATAGTAGTAAAATCGATTTCGTTTGTAGTTGTGCCAAAAAAAAAAATGACCGATCGAAAAAATGTCATCCCCCCGAAATGCAAATAAAAACTTTTGACTATACATATCTATAGTAAAAGGATAGTAGATGAATGTAGTAAACTTTTTTTCGATTATAGTACTAAAAAAAAAAAAAAATTGTGTTTGAAATATTGCATACTTACCAAAGTGCAAAAAACTTGATATTTAGAGCTTGTACGGTTACTACAAACGCTTAAAACGACCTAGAAAGACCCCTAGAGGTTTGAAGTGGACATATTTTCGTTTGTAGTAGACCAGAAGTTGACGAAAATAGGTCACTTTACGTAAAACTTTAGTTTCATATGAAAGGTTAAAAAAACGTGATATATAGGGGTTGTACGATTACTACAAATGCTTAAAATGACCAAGAAGGACCCCTAGAGGTTTGTAGTGGACATATTTTCGTTTGTAGTAGACCAGAAGTTGACGAAAATAGGTCACTTTACTTAAAACTTTAGTTTCATATAAAAGGTTAAAAAAACATGATATTTATGGAATGTGTAATTACTAAAAACGCTTAAAATGACCTAGAAGGACCCCTAGAGGTTTGTACTAGACATATTTTCGTTTGTAGTAGACCAGAAGTTGACGAAAATAGGTCACTTTACGTAAAACATCAGTTTCATATAAAAGGTTAAAAAAACATGATATTTATGGGTTGTATGATTACTACAAACGCTTAAAATGACCTAGAATGATCCCTAGAGGTTCGTAGCGGACATATTTTCGTTTGTAGTAGACCAGAAGTTGACGAAAATAGGTCACTTTATATAAAACCTAAATTTCGGATAAAGGGTTAAATAAACATGATATTTAGGATTTGTACGATTACTACAAACACTTAAAATGACCTAGAAGGATCCCTAGAGATTTGTAGTGGACATATTTTCGTTTGTAGTAGACCAGAAGTTGACGAAAATAGGTCACTTTATATAAAACTTTAGTTTCAGATAAAGGGTTAAAAAAACATGATATTTAGGACTTGTACGATTAGTACAAACGCTTCAAACGACTTAGAAGGACCGCTGGAGTTTTGTGGTGGACATATTTTTGTTTGTAGTAGACGAGAAGTTGACGAAAATAGGTCACTTTACGTAAAACTTTAGTTTCATATGAAAGGTTAATAAAACGTGATATATAGGGGTTGTACGATTACTACAAACGCTTAAAACGACCTAGAAGGACCCCTAGAGGTTTGTAGTGGACATATTTTCGTTTGTAGTAGACCAGAAGTTGACGAAAATAGGTCACTTTTTATATAAAACTTTAGTTTCAGATAAAGGGTTAAAAAAACATGATATTTATGGAATGTATAATTACTAAAAACGCTTAAAATGACCTAGAAGGACCCCTAGAGGTTTGTACTAGACATATTTTCGTTTGTAGTAGACCAGAAGTTGACGAAAATAGGTCACTTTACGTAAAACATCAGTTTCATATAAAAGGTTAAAAAAACATGATATTTATGGGTTGTATGATTACTACAAACGCTTAAAATGACCTAGAATGATCCCTAGAGGTTCGTAGCGGACATATTTTCGTTTGTAGTAGACCAGAAGTTGACGAAAATAGGTCACTTTATATAAAACCTAAATTTCGGATAAAGGGTTAAATAAACATGATATTTAGGATTTGTACGATTACTACAAACACTTAAAATGACCTAGAAGGATCCCTAGAGATTTGTAGTGGACATATTTTCGTTTGTAGTAGACCAGAAGTTGACGAAAATAGGTCACTTTATATAAAACTTTAGTTTCAGATAAAGGGTTAAAAAAACATGATATTTAGGACTTGTACGATTAGTACAAACGCTTCAAACGACTTAGAAGGACCGCTGGAGTTTTGTGGTGGACATATTTTTGTTTGTAGTAGACGAGAAGTTGACGAAAATAGGTCACTTTACGTAAAACTTTAGTTTCATATGAAAGGTTAATAAAACGTGATATATAGGGGTTGTACGATTACTACAAACGCTTAAAACGACCTAGAAGGACCCCTAGAGGTTTGTAGTGGACATATTTTCGTTTGTAGTAGACCAGAAGTTGACGAAAATAGGTCACTTTATATAAAACTTTAGTTTCAGATAAAGGGTTAAAAAAATCGGATATTTAAGGGTTGTACGATTACTACAAACGCTTAAAACGACCTAGAAGGACCCCTAGAGGTTTGTAGTGGACATATTTTCGTTTGTAGTAGACCAGAAGTTGACGAAAATAGGTCACTTTTTATATAAAACTTTAGTTTCAGATAAAGGGTTAAAAAAACATGATATTTATGGAATGTATAATTACTAAAAACGCTTAAAATGACCTAGAAGGACCCCTAGAGGTTTGTACTAGACATATTTTCGTTTGTAGTAGACCAGAAGTTGACGAAAATAGGTCACTTTACGTAAAACATCAGTTTCATATAAAAGGTTAAAAAAACATGATATTTATGGGTTGTATGATTACTACAAACGCTTAAAATGACCTAGAATGATCCCTAGAGGTTCGTAGCGGACATATTTTCGTTTGTAGTAGACCAGAAGTTGACGAAAATAGGTCACTTTATATAAAACCTAAATTTCGGATAAAGGGTTAAATAAACATGATATTTAGGATTTGTACGATTACTACAAACACTTAAAATGACCTAGAAGGATCCCTAGAGGTTCGTAGTGGACATGTTTTCGTTTGTAGTAGACCAGAAGTTGACGAAAATAGGTCACTTTATATAAAACCTAAATTTCGGATAAAGGGTTAAATAAACATGATATTTAGGATTTGTACGATTACTACAAACACTTAAAATGACCTAGAAGGATCCCTAGAGATTTGTAGTGGACATATTTTCGTTTGTAGTAGACCAGAAGTTGACGAAAATAGGTCACTTTATATAAAACTTTAGTTTCAGATAAAGGGTTAAAAAAACATGATATTTAGGACTTGTACGATTAGTACAAACGCTTCAAACGACTTAGAAGGACCGCTGGAGTTTTGTGGTGGACATATTTTTGTTTGTAGTAGACGAGAAGTTGACGAAAATAGGTCACTTTACGTAAAACTTTAGTTTCATATGAAAGGTTAATAAAACGTGATATATAGGGGTTGTACGATTACTACAAACGCTTAAAATGACCAAGAAGGACCCCTAGAGGTTTGTTGTGGACATATTTTCGTTTGTAGTAGACCAGAAGTTGACGAAAATAGGTCACTTTATATAAAACTTTAGTTTCAGATAAAGGGTTAAAAAAATCGGATATTTAAGGGTTGTACGATTACTACAAACGCTTAAAACGACCTAGAAGGACCCCTAGAGGTTTGTAGTGGACATATTTTCGTTTGTAGTAGACCAGAAGTTGACGAAAATAGGTCACTTTTTATATAAAACTTTAGTTTCAGATAAAGGGTTAAAAAAACATGATATTTATGGAATGTATAATTACTAAAAACGCTTAAAATGACCTAGAAGGACCCCTAGAGGTTTGTTGTGGACATATTTTCGTTTGTAGTAGACCAGAAGTTGACGAAAATAGGTCACTTTATATAAAACTTTAGTTTCAGATAAAGGGTTAAAAAAATCGGATATTTAAGGGTTGTACGATTACTACAAACGCTTAAAACGACCTAGAAGGACCCCTAGAGGTTTGCAGTGGACATATTTTCGTTTGTAGTAGACTAGAAGTTTACGAAAATAGGTCACTTTATATAAAACTTAAGTATCGGATAAAGGGTTAAAAAAACATGATATTTAGGGCTTATACGATTACTACAAACGCTTAAAACGACCTAGAAGGACCCCTAGAGGTTTGTAGTAGACATATTTTCGTTTGTAGTAGAACAGAAGTTGACGAAAATAGGTCACTTTACTTAAAACTTTAGTTTCATATAAAAGGTTAAAAAAACATGATATTTATGGAATGTGTAATTACTAAAAACGCTTAAAATGACCTAGAAGGACCCCTAGAGGTTTGTACTAGACATATTTTCGTTTGTAGTAGACCAGAAGTTGACGAAAATAGGTCGCTTTACGTAAAACTTTAGTTTCATATAAAAGGTTAAAAAAACATGATATTTATGGGTTGTATGATTACTACAAACGCTTAAAACGACCTAGAAGGACCCCTGGAGGTTTGTAGTAGACATATTTTGAAACTAAAGTTTTACGTAAATTGAGTAGTTACACATTCCATAAATATCATGTTTTTTTAACCTTTTATATGAAACTAAAGTTTTAAGTAAAGTGACCTATTTTCGTCAACTTCTGTTCTACTACAAACGAAAATATGTCCACTACAAACCTCTAGGGGTCCTTCTAGGTCGTTTTAAGCGTTTGTAGTAATCGTACAACCCGTAAATATCCGATTTTTTTAACCCTTTATCTGAAAGTAAAGTTTTATATAAAGTGACCTATTTTCGTCAATTTCTGGTCTACTACAAACAAAAATATGTCCACTACAAACCTCTAGGGGTCCTTCTTGGTCATTTTAAGCGTTTGTAGTAATCGTACAACCCCTATATATTACGTTTTTTTAACCTTTCATATGAAACTTAAGTTTTACGTAAAGTGACCTATTTTCGTCAACTTTTGGTCTACTACAAACGAAAATATGTCCACTACAAACCTCTAGGGGTCTTTCTAGGTCGTTTTAAGCGTTTGTAGTAGCCATACAAGCCATAAATATCCTGTTTTTTTAACCCTTTATCTGAAACTAAAGTTTTATATAAAGTGACCTATTTTCGTCAACTTCTGGTCTACTACAAACAAAAATATGTCCACTACAAACCTCTAGGGGTCCTTCTTGGTCATTTTAAGCGTTTGTAGTAATCGTACTAGCCATAAATATCATGTTTTTTTTAACCTCTTATATGAAAGTAAAGTTTTAAATAAAGTGACCTATTTTGGTCAACTTCTGGTCTACTACAAACGAAAATATGTCCACTACAAACCTCTAGGGGTCCTTCTTGGTAATTTTCAGCGTTTGTAGTAATCGTACAACCCATAAATATCATTTTTTTTTAACCTTTCATATTAAACTAAAGTTTTACGTAAAGTGACCACTTTTCGTCAACTTCTGGTCTACTACAAACAAAAATATGTCCACTACAAACCTCTAGGGGTCCTTCTAGGTCGTTTTAAGCGTTTGTAGTAACCAGACAAGCCATAAATGTCATGTTTTTTAACCCTTTATCCGAAATTTAGGTTTTATTTAAAGTGACCTATTTTCGTCAACTTCTGGTCTACTACAAACGAAAATATGTCCACTACAAACCTCTAGGGGTCCTTCTAGGCCGTTTTAAGCGTTTGTAGTAATCGTACAAGTCCTAAATATCATGTTTTTTAACCCTTTATCCGAAATTTAGGTTTTATATAAAGTGACCTATTTTCGTCAGTTTCTGGTCTACTACAAACGAAAATATGTCCACTACAAACCTCTAGGGGTCTTCTTAGGTCGTTTTAAGTGATTGTAGTAATCGTACAACCCTTAAATATCCGATTTTTTTAACCCTTTATCTGAAACTTAAGTTTTATATAAAGTGACCTATTTTCGTCAACTTCTGGTCTACTACAAACGAAAATATGTCCACTACAAACCTCTAGGCGTCCTTCTTGGTCATTTTAATCGTTTGTAGTAATCGTACATCCCCTAAATATCATGTTTTTTATCCTCATATATGAAATTAAAGTTTTACGTAAAGTGACCTATTTTCGTCAACTTCTGGTCTACTACAAACGAAAATATGTCCACTACAAACCTCTAGGGGTCTTTCTAGGTCGTTTTAAGCGTTTGTAGTAGCCATACAAGCCATAAATATCCTGTTTTTTTAACCCTTTATCTGAAACTAAAGTTTTATATAAAGTGACCTATTTTCGTCAACTTCTGGTCTACTACAAACAAAAATATGTCCACTACAAACCTCTAGGGGTCCTTCTTGGTCATTTTAAGCGTTTGTAGTAATCGTACAACCCCTAAATATCATGTTTTTTTCTCCTCATATATGAAATTAAAGTTTTACTTAAAGTGACCAATTTTCGTCAACTTCTGGTCTACTACAAACAAAAATATGTCCACTACAAACCTATAGGGGTCCTTCTTGGTCATTTTAAGCGTTTGTAGTAATCGTACTAGCCATAAATATCATGTTTTTTTTAACCTCTTATATGAAAGTAAAGTTTTACATAAAGTGACCTATTTTGGTCAACTTCTGGTCTACTACAAACGAAAATATGTCCACTACAAACCTCTAGGGGTCCTTCTTGGTCATTTTCAGCGTTTGTAGTAATCGTACAACCAGTAAATATCATGTTTTTTTAACCTTTCATATTAAACTAAAGTTTTACGTAAAGTGACCAATTTTCGTCAACTTCTGGTCTACTACAAACAAAAATATGTCCACTACAAACCTCTAGGGGTCGTTCTAGGCCGTTTTAAGCGTTTGTAGTAATCGTACAAGTCCTAAATATCATGTTTTTTAACCCTTTATCCGAAATTTAGGTTTTATATAAAGTGACCTATTTTCGTCAGTTTCTGGTCTACTACAAACGAAAATATGTCCACTACAAACCTCTAGGGGTCTTTCTAGGTCGTTTTAAGCGTTTGTAGTACCGTACAAGCTCTAAATATCAAGTTTTTTGCACTTTGGTAAGTATGCAATATTTCAAACACAATTTTTTTTTTTTTTAGTACTATAATCGAAAAAAAGTTTACTACATTCATCTACTATCCTTTTACTATAGATATGTATAGTCAAAAGTTTTTATTTGCATTTCGGGGGGATGACATTTTTTCGACCGGTCATTTTTTTTTTTTGGCACAACTACAAACGAAATCGATTTTACTACTATCTACTACTTACGATAAGCTATCGAATAAGCCGAAAAAATCATGAAAAAAAAAATGTTCGGTGCCAAGTTCACATAGCCCGATGTCAGCTATCTGGATCTCACCGAGGAGCAACTCAATAACCTTGAGCGTCTTCAAAACTTTTGTATTCGATTCATATTTGGGTTACGCAAATATGATCACGTGTCTGATTTCCGCCATACGCTCAAGTGGCTCCCAATTCGTCTTCGCCGGAACACTCATATTTTGTCTCTACTTTACAACATACTGTTTAATCCTAGTACCCCTCCCTATCTTAAGGAACATTTTAAGTTCCTTAAGGACACACATTCTAGGTGCTTGAGATCATCGGAGAATTTATTGTTGCAACTACCGGTGCATTCCACAAAGTTCTATGATAGTTCTTTCACTGTTGAGGCTGCACGTTTGTGGAATGCACTGCCAGTACATATAAAACGCGCACAGTCACTGACGTCCTTCAAATCCCTGGTGAAGGACCATTATTTGTCGCTGGTTGTTTAAATTATAGGTAACACTGCAGAGCTCATGGTTGCTCCGAATGCAATTGGTGCATTCTGTTAATTTGCTGTTAATTTGCTTCACATTCGCAAATGATTGCTGTTATTTATAATAATGTAGGTACACTACCTGTATATTATTAAGGTTTTTTATCTTGTTTTACGATCCCTTCCATCCTAAGGTTGCCTGGAAGAGATCGTTTTTAGCGATAAGGCCGCCCTTGTACATGTAGTTAGTTATAAGTATGTTTTTAATGTTTTTTCTAAACTGTGGTGTACAATAAAGAATATTTATGTTATGTTATGTTATAATTATTATATAAGAAACGCGTACGCGGCGAGACTGGAAGGAAACGTTTACACACACGCAGACGCACGCATCCAGTGGACACTAATGCTGTTAGTAGCCAGCAGACTATGCTCCTCGCGTTGCCGCAAATGTTTCCCTAACAGCCACACAAGCGATACTAGTATAAAAATGCGTGTCAGGCCACGCATAGAAGAAGGTTCCGTAGTCACCTATAAGTTATAACAGCCTAATATAACTACTGAACTAACAGAGTTAACTTTTAGGTATGGTTTTCCTTCAAAGTTCATAGACTATATTTCATCATGAATTTGCCACTGGAAATGTCTTCCGATTGCGCACCTGAGGCGCCCGGCAATAGACTTAGGGGAGGCCGCGGACTTAAAAAACCAATCACGTATTTTAGCAGATTATTTGTGCCATCCATTTAGCTTTATATAAGCTTTAAAAGTTGAATAACTCACAAACGGATCCTTAAATTAATTTAGATGTAAAATTTGGTAAAATTTAGATGTTTGTGACAGTGACACTGACACCGTTGGGTGATTTGGGTCCATTGGGTCCACAGATCTAATAGAGATACTACGGGTTAGTATTGTATTCTCTTTGCTACGGGTCATTGGGTGGGTGTCATGTCATGTGTGTTTGAGCAAATAAAATAAAATCAGCAATGAATTGAAAGAATACTTCTAATAAACGGAATTCTATCCATGAAGCACCGTCAAGATTCTTTACTGATTCTCATTCTTATTTACCACAAAGAGTAAAAAATCGCTACGTTTAATTAACCATTTCCCAGTGCTTTGTTTATCGCTTGTTGTAAGCAAAGTAAAAAATGTACCGACAATATATTATTAATCCGTGATTCTAATCTCGTTTTCACTATAATTAATTACCTACTTAATTTATCATGAATAATAATAACAGTAACCTTAACTATGAAAAATCTTTACAATATTGGGCAGACATACCACCAACAGTTGATGGAGTGTTAGGAGGATTTGGTTTTATATCAAATATAGATATCGAAGGTTCGGAATTATTCCTAAAATCTCTTTTCTCCTCTGATGAAGCTCCCTCATCCAGTACTGCTCTTGATTGTGGTGCTGGTATAGGAAGAATAACAAAACTCCTACTTTTACCACATTTCCTAAAGGTGGATGTTGTGGAACCTGATGAAAAGTTTCTTAACTCTGTTACGGAGTATGTTGGAGAGCAAAGTTCTAAATTGGGCACTTTATATAAAGTCGGATTGCAGGAGTTTAAACCCATCAGAAAGTATGATGTTATATGGAATCAATGGGTCTTGGGATACTTGACAGACGAAGATTTAATAGCATTTCTTATTCGATGCAGGTTGGTGTGTGTTATGTAAAGTCTTCTGTCGCTATTTTAATATCAATTGCTAAATTTTATTAATGATATCCGTTATAGGTAACAATAAAATTTCGCATTTGATTATCGCAACATAGTAGTAGTATTGGTACTGGGTAATAATCACCAATAGGATTACCACTAGTGATTGATAACTATTCTCCGAACTAGAATATAAGAAAACTGTAAAATAAAGAAGATTTATTTTTTCAACAGATTAAAGTTTATTTCCTCCCTGGAAGTGGTTAAGGCAGCCAGAGAGTAGAGTGTATGTTAGGTACATTAAACAATAGTTGCTGTCGAGCTTTACTGAGTCTCATTTTTCATCATCATTTTTCAGGGATGCACTTTCAGAAAATGGTGTTATAGTGGTCAAAGAAAATGTTACATCATCTGGGAAACTTGAAAGAGATGACACAGATTCATCAGTTACAAGAACTTTAAAGCATTTTATTAGGATTTTCAAGAAATGTAATTTGAAGAGGATTAAACAATGTAAGCAAACCAATTTTCCTAATGGTATATATCCGGTGTATATGTTTGCTCTTGTAGCTAATCAGGAAGATAGTGTAAATAGTAATGGCAGTGTTAGTGAGAAAATATAAAATAGCACAGTTTCTGACAATGTTAATATGGAATTGATGACATGAAATACAAAAAAAAAAACAAAAAATTATTTGTCTTAATGTAATATCGCTGGGCTAGTTCAATAGTGTAGATATATTGAAAAAGTATGTTTTTGAGTTATGCTCGATTCAAGTTTTTGGTAGGTTTTTACATACTATTACGCGAAATCTAGTTTATGCACACACATACAACACTATGGAAGTTTTGTTAAATGCGTTTAAGATATCTGTAAATTGTATTTATATATTATATTTATTATATTGTGTTTTTTATTTAATATATTATATTGTGTCAACATCCTGTATTTTTACCTCACCTCCCACTAATAAAAAGTGGTTGGTAATTTAACCACATCATGCAATCATCCATCCATCCACTTATACTTACCGATGATAGGATACCATTATATATATATTTTTTCGTTTTAACTGCATTCGTAGGTTTAAAAAATAAATCTATGTGAACCGGGAATCGAACCAAATGGTAAAAAAACAAAACATGTTATTTTATGCCACCCATCAAAAGGCTTCATGGAAAGGGTTATGTATTTCTAAGAAACTTAGCATCCTACTAATATTACAAACGCGAAAGTTTGTGAGTATGTATGTATGGATGGATGGATGTTTGTTACTCTTTCACGTTAAAACTACTGGATGGATTTTAATGAAACTTTACAATAATATAGCTTATACATCAGAATAACACATAGGCTACAATTTATAAAGATATTGTGTGAATTGTTCAAAATATGACGCGGCGCGACGGGAACAGGAAACAATCCAAATTACCACGCGAACGAAGTCGCGAGCGACCACTAGTCTTAAATAAAAGGAAGGCCATGAAATATTAGATTTATTAAATCCGTGTTTCATTAATTTTTGGTACCTACTTAACAAATTTTGAAAGTGCCAAAGCATAAAACGTACGGATTCTGTTAGAACTAATAATCCTTGCTAGCATTTTTTATTATGGCAGTAATAAAAAAGTTTGGACCAAAATGTATGAAATGTGGATGATGTACATAAATGTAATATTTCATGGCCTTCCATTTTAATTAAAATGCTATTTAGTATATTAGAAACAAATAGTTGTTGTTAGAAGCCTTTTGGGTGTCGTTAAATAACATGTTTTTTACTATTTCATCATCATCATTTCGTCGTCATCAGTCGATTGACGCCCACGGATGGGCATAAGCATGTGTTTTCTGCATACAGTGGCTTCCTGCGACCTTTATTATGTCGGCGGTCCACGTTGTGGCAGGTCTACACACGTTGTATCTCTCAGTACGTGGTGGCCACTCGAGGACTTTTTCGGCCATCGGTTCGATGCGAAAAAGCGATGTGTCCTGCCCACTGCCACTTGAGCTTGGTGACTCTTTCGTCGTTGACCCTGGCCCTCCTTTGGATCCCGTCGTTACGAATTCGATCGCGAAGTGATATCCGAGCATATTCTTTTCCATTGCTCTTTGTGTGACAGCGAGCTTCTGCAAAAGGCGTATCGTCAATGGCCATGTCTCGGTTCCGTATCTGATCGCTGGTAACACACATTGGCCGAAGACTTTACTTTTAAGACTGCGATATGTTGGACGAAAAGATGTAACGTTGCTTCCCGAACGCTGCCCAGCCGAGTTGGGGTAAAGTTTGAATGGAAAAATGAAAAAGGACTACCTACATGATTCCTCAAAAACTACTAGCAATTGCGTCCGTAAAACATCGAATACACGATTACATACGAGGTTTGCTAAACCGAGCGCTTTCTAGCAACACGACTTGAAACATAGGGTATTATAAGTACTTATATGTATGTATAGGGTTAACAGAGTTCAATAGAACGTTCGTACGAATATAATAGAACGTAATTTAGTTTAGCTATCTAGCTAAACCACGATTTAGAAGCTACACGATTTTTAATATATGTTTCAAACAGCCGTTTTATATTCGATGCAAGTCGCGAGAATCTTACTCACTGGCAGATTCCGCGAATCGGCTATTGATATTTTCACAACTGACGACACATTCCGCAATCTACCAATGAGATTCTTCTGATATTATGGTTAAAGTTTCCGGACATCTGGTGTCCTTCCTCCCCTGTGCATGTTTTTAGTTAAGTAGTTGCTTTGATAGCTATGGACCTTGTATCCGTCAGAATGGCGGTTGTATAACTTCAAAATAGGTCAAAAATTTACTATGTAAATGTACGATAAATGTACGTTTTTGTACTAAAATATGTATAAATGTACGTTTCTGTATACTTAATAAACATTATTTTAAAGTACGACCTTGTATCCGTCAGAATGGCGGTTGTATAACTTCAAAAATAGGTCAATAATTAACTATGTAAATGTACGAAAAATGTACGTTTTTGTACATATGTATAAATGTACGTTTCTGTATGCGTAATAAACATTATTTTAAAGTGAGCCGCTATCTTGATGTCAGGTTGGCGGGTGAATTCTAATTCGACAATTTTTATTTAAATTTTACATTACTAATTAAATATACGTAAATTGTACGTATAGGAACATTATTTAAAAATATCTCAAATGTTATGCAAGCTCTGGTATGGTAAAACGCACGTGAGCCGCCACCCTGGCGTCAGAATGGTGGGTTGTTTCTAAATCAATTGAACTATTGTGATCTACCAAATACCAAATAAATGTACGTCAATGTTCTTTTCAGATTATTAAATAAAACCCGATTAATTAATTCATAGCATGATTTAATCAATTTTATAACATTTGACCACAAATAATACAGTGAGCAATCACCTTTAAAATGTAATAAAAATCGTCGAATTAGAATTCATCCGCCAACCTGATATCAAGATGGCGGCTCACTTTAAAATAATGTTTATTACGCATAGAGCAACGTACATTTATACATATTTTAGTACAAAATCGTACATTTTTCGTACATTTATATAGTTAATTTTTGACCTATTTTGAAGTTATACAACCGCCATTCTGACGGATACATGGACCTTTCGTAGGGATGATCATCTCGAACAAATAAACACAATACGTAGGTAATGTTAAATATATTTATTGATGGACTGAAGCGTATGTACGAGGGTGGGTTGAAAAGTAATCGGCCTAACCAAGAAAATAAATACATAATAAATGAAATATATTATTATTTTTCAACGTAATCACCATCAAGTTCAATGCACTTTTGCCATCTTCCCTTCCAAGCATATCGCCCGTTGAAAAAAATGATTCTTCCTTAGAGTCAAAATGTGCGTCTACTGCTGTAATCAGAGTTTTTAGTCTGACCCCTTTCACCATAATTTCAACCATAATCACACCCTTCGACTCCCAGAATACTGAAGCCATCACCTTACTTGCCGACAAAATCGACTTAGCCTTTTTGGGGGGTGGTGAACCAGGTATTTTCCACTGTTTTGATTGTTTTTTTTTTGTTTCCGGTGTACAGTAATGAACCCATGTTTCGCCCATAGTAACAAAACGATTCAAAAAATTACATTCATCAGCTTCAAATAACTCCAAACAGTCGCGTGCAATAGTCAATCGCATCCTTTTTTGCTCAACTGAAAGCAGTCGCGGAACCCACCTCGCAGACACCTTGTGGACACCCAACACGTTGGCTATTATGTTTTGAGTACGTTCATAAGAGATGCCTATAATCTCGGCTATCTCTCTAATTTTCAAACTGCGGTCTCCCATAATTAAGTCGAGTATTTTTTTAACATTTTCGTCAGTAGTGGACGTCGAAGGCCATCCAGAGCGGGGTTCGTCTTTCACACTTTCTCTGCCACGCTTGAATTCTGCTATCAATTTTTTGACGGATGAATATGAAAGAGCGCAATACCCTAATGTACTGACCATATCATCATGGATGGCTTTTGATGACAGCATCTTCTTATGGAGGTACTTAATGACGGCACGCTGCTCGATTTGCTCCATTTTCGGAAATGATGTCAGATTGCTTTGTTAATAAATTTATAAAATTAAAACTAATTATCGCACACGTTTCAAACTTCAGACAATTAACAGGTCTGAACTGAACTAAATAATGTGGGTAGATTTGATTTTTAGAACTGATTGGATCTGTGTTAGGCCGACTACTTTTCAATCCACGCTCGTATGTGACAAATATTTGATACTGCTTGTAGCTACGTTATAATTATTAATTTTAATGTAATTCTTTATGTATTCCCTGTCGTTATCCGTTAGCAAAGTCCAACTTTCTAATTCTACCAATAGTTCTAAGCTCATACAACTTTGAATTAATCTTTCTATTGAAGTCATTGTTAAGAATTCAGACTGCATTACACGAAGTTCCTTCAAATATATCAATGGGTTTTTGTCTAGTATTTTAAAAATTAAATCATCCGTTAGTTGTACGGCTGTACCCAAGTGAATGGATTGGACATTCAAACAATTTGAAATAATGAACATTAACTGTTCATCTGTGCAAGTAGACACGCATGTGAGCTTTTTAAGGTTGCGAAATGGCGGTATTTCTAATTTTTTCGTATATAATGATGTATGCTTTATCAGTGTACAATTATATAAAGTTAACGTTTCCAAAAACGGGCACATTTGGCTTATATACATTAGGGCGTTTAAATCAATTTGATCCACATGCTCTAAATGAAGGTGTATTAAATTGCAACCCTTAACCTGAAGAACTTGCTTTATTTGATCCGCGTAAAAGTCACATGATAATAGTTTTAGCTCTCGTAAATCTTGTAGACTTATGAGTGACATTAGATCTGTTTCCAAGGTTTTATGAAATACTGTCATATTTCTAATATAAGGACACATTTGCACTGCTAACTGTAATTGATTAAATGTGGCGTACCGACTAACGTATGTTTTTAAATTAAGTGTGATAATTCCCAAGTGGATGGTGTCAATTAATTCTAAAACTCTTCCAATGTCATCGCATCTGCCTATGTCTTCTAAATGTTTACAGTTTGTGAGTAACTTACCAAAGCCTGTTAAGGATACGAACGTTCTATATAGTTGAATGCTTTTCAGTTTTTTCATTTTACAAATTATATCTATGCTGTCGTTAGTGACGCATTTAGAAGAAGAAACATCTAATTTTACTAATGCCTTACAATTTTCTACGATACATTTCAATATATTGTCAGTGCAGTCGTAATTAATGATTAAACATTTTAAACAATTAAGGTTCTTTAACGATTTAACCACAGATTCCTCCATAGCTGCAGTCTTCCACCCGCCTGATAACGATCCCAAATTTAAGGAAACAATCCCAGTTAACATATGTAAATTGGTATAAAAAACAGATCGTAACATCTTAGGAAGACCATCTATCACTACTACGGTTAATTTTTTCGTAAACAGCACCTCTACCGTGCGCACTATAACATTCATTTGACTAACAAATTTTCCCATTGAAGCTCTAAATCCTAAAGAATTTTTGGTTTTTTCTAGTAAATCTGATAAAGCTGTGATAGCCTCACTGGCAAATAAATCATGAAGCATCCATGGAACATTATAATCCAAGAAGGTCCGCAACCATTGAATATTTGTAGATAACGTCGTCTGAGCAAGATTAATATTTCGCTGTGACAGCATAGCGATAGGGATCATTTGCCTTTCTGCCTGTTGTGCAACCCAATATCCAAGTTTGCATAATGATAAAGTTTCCAACTTTTTAGGTTGTTTGTATCGCGACAACACAATCTGTGGAAACAAGATTTATCATTAATGAGAGTTCAGAAACAAGATCACGTACCAACCAACCCTGCGAACCAGTTCGTCCTAGAGAAAACGTTATGCATGGATTACCGAAAGCTTTTGAAGCTTTCTATGTCATGTCTACAAGGCAGTTCAATAGAACACCCGGGGCCCAGGACTACAGGTCCATGAGAACACCGGGTTTATCATAATAAATCAGTGGAATAGTGTGCAAGTGTGTTTATTCATCATATAGGTATTCCTATTAATTATGCTCCCGACTAATAAATAGGGCTGTGGTTGGTGGATCAAGGGGACCCACCGTTCACGCGAAAGGACCCAAGGAGTCCGACACCCAGTATGTGTTTTGGAGGCGTCGCTTCTGTTACTGTACGCGGTGGACGTGCTGACGGAAGAGGCTACCTATGATAGATTCCACAAAGTGCCGACAATCGAAAGGATATCCTAACAATATTTAGCTATCAATATTTAGTAAGTAGGTACATGAGTAGTATCTACAACGTTAATCAGATTAAAAAATAAACTTAGGTACTTATACAAAAACGTAAAATGAATTTCACATGAAAGTAAAACACAATTTAGGACTAGGTAATATATTATTTTATCTACTAGGTACCATTAAACTTACCGACATTTCCTTACTCGGTTATTCTTGTAACGAATGTGAACTGTCGTAATATGGACATAAACTATTTCGTTAAATACTTAGGTATTAATACTTAAAATCGATTACAAAGAAAGAATCAAATGCTTAAATTACGTGGTCCAGTACCTATTCCAACTATAAGCTTTAGTGTATAATAAGAACAAGACTTGGGTGATGCGCATGCGCCAGTACTATATTTAACTTTCGCGAGAAGCGCTCAAGTTTATTTTTGTTGTTTGTGATAATTAGTCTACATTTTTAAATGTTACTGCCATAACCAAACTACTACCCTACATACCTACAAACGATGAGACATGAAATATTGCATGAATGTGTATTTACTAAGCCGACAAAGTGCCTTCGCTACATTATTATAAAACAGTCGATTCCATCCGTATGTATGCTTAGTTCTTTATTATATATTTTGATGGGGTTTTCACCAATGGATAAAGTGGTTCTTGAGGAAGGTTTTTGTGTATATAATTTGTCAAGCGGGTGAAGCCGCGGGCGTCCGCTAGTAAATTGTTATTGCTAGAGCTAGTAATTTTTTAGGCCGCAACCTGAATGCGGGGCAGGGGCGCGGTTGCGGCGCGTAAAGCGCGTAATGAGCGGCGCGGGCGCGGCGGCGGGCTGTGACGATATCCCTGTGCTTAAGCCGACCGTAGTGCCTTATGTATGTTCCTCTTTGTAATTACCAATCCATACCCTTTTTTTAAGTCCGCGCAAGTGCGTCCCCTCTTACGTCGATTGCCGGTAGTCTCTGGTATGCACCAGAAAGTATTTCCAGTGGTGCCCGGCGGACTTTGACCACCTGGGTGGCCTATGCGGCGGTTTGGTCGGGATGAAAGTCCCGCGTTGTTGGGGTAGGGTTTTATCCCGCGTCGTTGAGTGAATCTGTTGCGTGCTTCTGTGGCAGGTGATAACCCCGCCGTCCCCAGACCTCCATCATGGAGGTCGATGATCTTGGGCGTACCTGGTTAAGAGACATGCATCCTCTCCGGAGATTGAACGTCTGAGAATGTGTGTGTGCCGATGACCCCCCCCTCTTTTATGTATTGGGGAATTAAACAATTGCGGGTCCCTAACGTGTTGGTCATTGGCGCCTCTGTAGCTCCCCGTTCCCTTCGGGAATTAAGACGTAATTTATGTCTTGCGACAAGTGTAAATCGCCACCTCCTCCGAAACGGCTCGACCGATTTTCACCAAATTTGGCATGCTGGTCGACATCATACCCGGGAGTGCATATCTCTGAAATCAAGAAAATAGAGCTGACCACGGAGGAATAATCACCGAAAAAAACCAGATGATTAAACGGTTGCCATGAAAACACGTGCGTCAACAATGAAAATGTATTTTTTTTTTCATTCGATTAATTAATTTAAGTATTCGATTCTGATTCTGATATGTAATAAAAACTCAATGAACAAATAGATTTTCATACATCTCCCTTACTTAATTTGTTTGTGAACAGACAGACACAGTAGTTGTTTGTTGGTTTGTATGTGTCACCTGTCGTTTCTATACAACAAATTAAAAAAGATAATGTCTTGTATCGGTGAATACCTATTCTGAATTTCGTTAGTATGATTTGCGGTTTCTACCCGCGTTAGTTATTGTCAAAAATCCTACATCGCGCTAATAACATTTGCACACTTACTTATAAGCAAATATGTGCTGGCTACAAATTTTGCTGTTCTCTTTGAGACAGTCTTGATAATGCCTCGTTTAGAGGCGAAACAATTGTCGACGTTTTGTTGTCTTTTTTAACTCTGCTAAAAATAATGCTATTATAATTTTAATAATTTTTTAACATCTTACTTACCATTACTTTGTCATGGATTTTCGCCAGGTAACGCCTGTTTCTATCCAATATTTGTAATAAAAACATTTGCTCCGCTCAACATTTGCAATTAGCAACATGCATTGCATACTTAGTTATATACATGCGAGTGTTTTGTGCGAACGCAAGTATTTGGTGCACGGTGTCAACACTGCGAGGTTTCCGACGACGACACCGCACTCCACACGTTGGTGGAGTGCTCAGCATGGGCGAGTCAGCGCCGGGACCTCGTAGTGGGTCTGGGCGTGGATACCCTCTCGCTGGGGACCATGCTTCAAGCCATGGTATCCAGCGGGAGTAGGTGGAACGCGGCCGTGTCCTTCTGCGAGCAAGTCATGCTCGCGAAGGAGGCGGCCGGGAGGGAGAGGGAGCGTACACTCACCCCCGAGTTCCGTAGTCGGCGGCCACGCCGCCCCAGACTACGCGACTACGCCCAAGACTATCGTCCTCCATAATCGGGGCCTGAGGACGGCGGGATCGCCACCCACCGTCCTTACAGAAGCAGGCTAGAAGGGTTGCGTGCTGCGGGGCCTTTGCCCCATAGCACGCAACCAGATTCACTCACTGACGCGGGATAAAACCCGACCCCAATGACCGCGGGATTCTCGTCCCAACCAAACACCCGCAGAGACCACAGGGGTGGTCAAAGTCCGCCGGGCGCCACTGGACATACCATCTGCTAGTAACCAGAGACGCCGGCAACGGACGTTAGAGCGGCCGCGGAATTAAAAAAAAAAAAAAAAAAAAATTTGGTGCACGCGGGGTGATAGAGGTTAGAGGTGCAGTAATTAATATTGTACCATATACAAATACCAGAGTGTCAAATCAAGACAATTATTTGCCCCCGCGGAATTAAAAAAAAAAAGATATACCTACTTACTCTATGATGAAGCGCTGTAAGCGCTGTACACATCGTTCGGATGTCCGCGCATAGACAAGAAAACTCTGTCCGACAGATGTGAACGGGCTATCGGACTGTCCGATTAGGACCGATTGAATGATGAGCCAGATCTACGTATGCTTCTACCCGTTCCCACACAGGGGATTCTGAGACAACAAAGCTCTTCCAGTACCTCAGCGAGACGGCTGATGATGCGCAGGTGCGGTTCCCGAACGCTGACCTAGTGTTTCTGGGGGACTTCAATGGCCATCACATTGAATGGCTGGGGGTCCTCAGGGACTGATCATGCGGGTAGGGCCGCCCACGCGTTCGCTCTCTCCCACAGTCTGACCCAGATGGTATGCGGGATCACCCGGATATCAGACAGGTCAGATCACGCGTCCGCTCTGCTGGATCTACTGCTGACGAGTCGCCCAGCCCAGTACAGTGTTCGGTAGGAGCCCCATTGGGTAGTTCCGACCACTGTGTGGTTCACGCTGGCATGAAGGTGTCACCTCCTGCACCTGCTGTAGAAATGGCACGACGTCCTATGGCACTACTCGTCAAGCGGATTGGGACGGTCTACGCAATTATTATGCGTCCGTCCCCTGGAGCCAGCGCTGCTTTGTAGGAAAGGCTCCTTCGGAAAGCGCTTCTGCGATTTGCTGGCGAGATCAGTTTAGGGATTGAATATTACATCCCTTTCACTGATGTCGCCAGTATCCGCAGCCCGTCCCTGGTTCGGGCGAGATCGTGCCAAAGCTGTTCGACAATAACAGTCGGCATATCGCGCCTGGATCAGGGCCCGGGCTGTGCACGACCCAAACGTGGGCCACCTCAAAGCAGCGT